>BACB01000293.1:0-16443 GCA_000338015.2 Ganoderma multipileum BCRC 37180 | reverse complement strand
CTTTGCCTACAAAGGTATCAAAAGATCATTAAACCCATCACAATCCAATATCCCTATACAACTCCTAAAGCACCACAGGAAAAGATCATTAAAGAAACTTTTAGCACAGCAAAGTTTAGCAAGCCATTACCACCAAACTGAACACTGATCAGTAGTCCAACTATACTGGCTACTAGAATTCCCTTGACAAGCCAAGCCACAAACCTGCTCAAGCTTGACATACTAGAACTTGAACTAGTACCAACTGTTCAAGAGCCTAAACTCTAAAAATAGACTGATGATGAAGATGATGAACTTGAATATCCTAGTAACAAGAAAAACAAACCAGTCATGGAAAGAGCTATGCCTGCTATGCCAATGGAAGTGGAATATCAGTTCTTTTACAAAGGAACAGACTATCATGGATTTTTCAACCCAGACCAGGCTGATATCCAGCAGCAAAAACTTAAAGCATGGTTTCTAAATGCCAGCAAGCAAGAATAGAAAGAGATTACCAACAAAATTCTCAGTGGACTTTATGTCTATCCACAGGCAAAAAGAGAAGAATTTCTACAACTTACAAAGGTTGAGAAATTTACTCCAGGAGATAGTGCAATTGCAGCCTATCAAACCCTTACATTGAAACCCACCGGATTCTTATCTGCTAGTAGATCAATGGCACTTGCTCCTCCACAAACTCATAGACTAGTATGAGAACAAGCTGGCTCAGAAAATACCAGAGATGATGGTGAAAACCCTAATGAAAATCCTGAACATCCGGAAGACAATAAAGACCCACTAGGACAAGGTAGTAGTGGTCCACCAGGCAGAAATTGTGGCCCACCAGGAGAAGAGGGTGGAGAACCACCTGGAGGGAGAGGCAGAGGTCCAGAAATACCTCAAGGACTGCAGCAACCTACAATCCCCCTTCAAGGACCATCAAGTAGTTAAGTCAAGATCAAGGCCCCTAATGTCTTTAGTGAAGACAGGGAAAAATTCCAGATTTTTCTTGACCAACTCTTCTTGTTATTCAAAGGGGATCCTGCCAAGTATCAAACCAATAATGCAAGAGTGGCCACAGCCCTGTTTTATATCAAAGGACCAGATGTCACTTTCTGGTGGTAACAAAAAAATTAACCAGATACAATCCCAACCTCAAATATGGGATGAGTTCTAGACAGAGTTTTAACAAGTCTTTGCTTCTATTAACCAACTTTCCAATGCTATATTGGAATTACAAATGATCTATTTCGAAGACTTCAAAGATGTCCATAAATTCCATGGATACTTTTTTAAACTCCTTTGACAACACCAACTTACCAATATGCAAGTATGACTTTCATACTACCAACAAGCTCTGTCTAGATAGATTAAAAATGACATCTCCAAGTTACATCTACTATCTACCACTATAGCAGAGTGGATTAAATGAACTTGGTTGGAAGTGGGCTATTTCTGGCAGGTAACGATTGATGAGGAACGGGTGGAGTTGATAGTACTTCTTTGGGTTTGAATAGTTCCTAATAGTAATAACATTATTTGTTGTCAGACTTGTATTATGGTGCTATAGTGTAGTGGTTGAAGCGTCTACCTGCGGCTTTCAGGGTTGATGGTTCGAATCTCTGTAGAGGTATTTTTATATTACTTTATTATTTTTATATCTTTAGTATTTTTAACTTGTGTAATATTATAAGTGTAATATTGACTACTATATAGCATAGGTTACATTATATGTACAAAACTTTGTCATGGTTTCCTTTATACCTTACTAGCCTAATGGCTAAACATCTATGCTATCTATATCTAATCGACTCTATAGGATATTTACATTTAGTATCGTTTGCATTGATAAGTTGGAACATAAGTCTATTGAAGCTTGGTGTAGATGAGAAGGCTGGCAGCATACCTCTTGTGCTTTAGCAAGTCCTTAGATGTCATGTTTACAATATTACCAATGTACTCTACATTTTCTCCTATTTCAAACCTATCGTTATACCACACTTCGCCAGACTTGTCAACTATCTTTGCTACAAAGTGGTTTGGGGCAAAGTATATAATTCTACACAATCTATATAGCTGTGTATGACCCGGTACTGTTACCTGACTCTCTACCTCAATTTATAATTTGTATACAACACAGGATATAAAGTTAGGAGCATCCGTATAAGTTAGCTGCTTGATTATTGGCCTAGTACAGTTGGAACAGTTTTTCTCTGACTTTTGTGTAAAGCACGCCTTAAGCCACAGGTTTACTAGTCTGTCCTTGTATGATCCCATTTTGTTCAGTTGATTCTTCCATATAAACTTGTCAAATGTCCACAATGTTACGTTAATTAGATGATCAGGGCCCTTGTAACGGCAGCTTCAACATATATATTGCCTGTTTAATGTATTATCTGAGGTTTCTAATAGCTTCTGTCCTAGTGCATAGAGATCAATACCTTCGCTTCTAGCAAACCCAAGTGCTGGGTTATCTTGCCCAATGTGCTGTCTTATAATATCTTTGCCATTTTTCAATGTATGCAATGCAGTAGGCCCTGTAGACTGACCAAATATATTGCCAATATAATAGAGTATATTATTGCTGTTTGGAACATTAGCATGCCAGGCTTCTTCACATTCAGTGTATACAGCCAATAGAATAGTGAGCAGGGCATCGTATGCACAGCTATGGTTATTCCATGGAAATCCCTTAAACTTGTGCACTTGAAAACTGCTACCTGGTCGTGCAAACTTAACCTTCTTGGTCTGTCTAGGCTCTAACTCCTCTGACTCCTGTATGGGTTCACTTTCATTCCAAGTACGCTTGTCCTTTTTCAAGCCCGTATTATCACTAGTAGCTTGTAACTTCTGTGAACCCTTGGCTGGAACATAGTAGGATGCAGGGAATACATCAGTAGGTGCTTTTTTGATAGGCTTAATCCCTGTCTTTTTGTCCGGAATTATCTCCCAGGGCAAAGTCTCATCAAGGTCCTCGATAGGGAAGGGATTGGAATCTGACCACTTGAGATCCTTGTACATTGCCTTGGGAACATAGCCTTCTCCTTTCTACTGCCTAAAGGAGTGCACAAGCTCACCTTGAGTAATGCCTGTAACCTTTGGTGAACACTTGTCTTCATACCTTAGCTTTATTATCTCATCCATAATCTCTAACTCTCTGAACTCCTGTCTCAAGTCACCAGTTATCCCACTAGTAAGATATTTGTCATTAAAACCTTGTACAATAATAGTGCCTTCTAAAGTAGATCCTCTAGGCAGTGCAGTGTATATAGACTGGTGATTGTTAGCACTATGCAAGTCGACAACATTGTTGGGCCTTGTTCTACCCTGTGAGGCAAAGTCTGTCATTGCAAAGTTGGAAACAACACTAACCTGTGACCTGTTAACATACAGTATACTACCATTCGGCATCTTGCATTTTATCTTCTGATAGCTGGGTATAATAGGTACTACATTTTCAGGTAGGCCATCAAGCTGAATAGGGGTTGGTGGACAAGTTAATCTGACAAACAGGGTTTCTAGTGCATTTTTAGCCTCATCAATCGGCCTTGAAGTCCATCCTACTACCTCTGCCTCTGCTCCATTTGTTACACAACACTCTGTCGCCTCGTTATACTTGATTATAACAGGCATACCTATACAGAGGGATAGCTTGCCTGGTCTGTTGTCAGTCAAGTAGTGGTCCAAAGCCCATAGCTGCTCTTGTAGTGCTGGATTAATCAAATTAGTTTTCCTTCTAGGATTCACTGCCTTCTTTTTTACAGTTTTTGAAGCATCATCATCAACTTCTCCTCCAAACTTGTCTATAGAATAGAAATGAACAAGCTCTTGATTTGTATCTCTAGCAAACTGTTCTGACCCTAGCCTGTTGAGTTCATCCCTATGGGAGTTAAATCGAGTAATAATAGATACATTGCGAAACCTAGGCTGATTTAACTTTGGTCTACCTTGCCCTTTACCTACAATTCGAGATTCTAGCAATGCTATATCATCTGGTATACAAGCTCTGTATCTAAGGTTTTCCAAACACTTTTGCAGCTTTGCATCCTCAGGTGATAGTGACCTTTGTTGCATGTTTTCTCTTAATATTACAATGGTTGTAAACTGATGCCACACTGCCTTACTGATAGATGCCTTCTGTTTAGTATGGCTGTTGGTTGTGTGGATAGTATGGCCAACCTTGTAATCATATAATGCAGAGCCTCCCATGGTTGGAGCCAATTGAGCAAAGTCACCTGCAAATATCATATTTATGCCACCAAATGGTTGGCCATCATTCCTTAGAGCTGCGCACATTCTTGAGCAAATAGTATATAAAGCATGGCAATCCACCATACTGATTTCATCTACAAAAATGTAGTCCACATTTTGCAACTTTGCCCTAGTCTGGATTAATGTTGCTAATACTTCCTTTTTGGCTAACCTGTTAACTTCAAGCACTGAATGATATGTAGAGCCACCAATCAATGCAGCTGCTACTTCTGTAGGTGCAAGGTACATAAATCTATAGCTTTTCTTATGTTCAGCACAAAAGTGACTAAGGGCCTTGATTACTTGAGATTTGCCAGTCCCGGCCATACCACCAAGGTACATTTTAAGCTGTTCACTATTAGACTCTACTGCATGGTTAGCCACTATTCTGAATGCACGTTTCTGGGCTTTATTGAGGCTAAACTTGACTGCTGTATCGTCTATAAGTTTTTGAGCTTCGGCATTACTAGTCTTGAAGTTTTTGCTAAAAAAGTATTTGCAACCTACAATTTTTACCTCACTAGCTTCCTTGTCGCTTGGTTTACCATTCTTCAATTTTTCATTCTGATCTGCCTGGGCTTCTCGTTCATCTAGAATAGACTGTCTCTTATCTGTAAGCAACTGTTTCCACTGGGATGCAGACTTGTCTTGGCTGAAATTCATTCTTTTAGGCACTTTAGTAGTTTGTTTTTTATTCATATCATCCAACCATTCTACAGCATTTACTATCCTAGCAAGAGCCTTTTGCTGGCTACGTCTTGTTATCTCTCGAGTTGTTGGTTCTGCTAGAGCCTCTGCAGCAGTTATCAAAGCCTCAGACTCCTCATGATACTCATTATAATCTTCTCCATAGTGCTGGGTATCAAGGTCATCTATATCTTCCCAATCCAGGTTCATAGGCATTTTGTTACCTGCTTCCTTCTTCTTGCAGAAAAGTCATTACGAGCATCATTACATTTGTACTTGATCATAAAGTTGTCCATAATCTGCTCCTGTCTTGGAGTAAAGCTGTGGCTACCAAATGCATTATGCCACAAGGTATCTTTGTTCAGTCTTAGATCAAGGCCAGAACACCAAGGTTTGAACAATGTTAACATAGTTAGACAGTATTCTTCCTGGCTCCCTCCACCATCTCGTCGAGGGATAGCACCTCCTACAAAGTTAGGTACTAGACCCTGACTTTCCTCTTGGAGTATTATATGGTGTGTATTATACTGAGGGTGGTTAGGATAGAACCTGAGATATTTGGACTTGGACTTGGGTTCATAGGCTTCCTTGAAGGTTTCAATATCTGCTGCTAACTTTTTATTAGATTTAGTCATTAGCAACAACTTATCATCAGACTCCTCCTCTTCTTTAGCAAGTGGATGTGCACCACCCTTTAGTTCCTGACTATCTTCTACCTCATCATCATATCCAAAGTTAATATCATCCACCACCTGTTGACCCTGCTGAATAATGTCAAGATCGTCGTCAATACCATAATCATTTTCAAAATCACTATTACACTCTATATCATCCCAGGGAACAGGTATGTCATGTTTCTTGCCTCTTCTCTTCTTAGCCATTTTGGCCTTGTCATGGAGTCTTATCCAGTCATACAAGCATATATCCTCATATTCTATAGGTTGCCACATATAGTCTATAACAGAAGACAAGGCAACAATTTGTTGTTTCTCTCCTAAACGTTTTATTCCTAACATAACCTTGGTTTTTTGCTCATCTCCTAGGGCAGCTGAATTTTCCCAGGCTTTCATAACCTCTGACACATAGCTTTTCCAAAAACATGTCTTGAACTTGTGGCCAGTATAATAGTCTAGATGCTTCAAAAGGTACATTGCAGCCATTGGACCTCCTATTTCCGATGAAGCTGTTAGCACATTAACGATTTTGGTTATAATAGACCTGGCTTTGTCCTTTGGGGATGACTTGCTACCAATTAACTCTGTGTTACGTTCAAACACTTGCTAAATAGACTTGAACATAACATGCGTTTTTAAGGGGGTCTTAGTTATATAGTTAGCCATGTATGCGATCACTGACTTTATTGCAGTGCCAGACAATAGACTTGTAACATCATGGTTGCATCGCAACATATATGATATAGCAGGTGTAAATGTGTTCAACTAGGCCTCTCCCTTTTTCATAAGCAAGGCCCCTGTTTCTAGATCTACTGCTGTCTGGGGATAAGTATCTCTAGAAAACCTTGCCTTATACACTCCTGTCTCAGGGTCTGTACAGCCGTGGTTGTCGTACTCTCCCTTCTCTTTCATGTTAATCATAGGAACCTTATTGGCCTTTTTCCCATTAACTCTTTTGCAGTACTTTGATGGTTGCTGGCAACACATATGCTTGTTAGACTGGTACAAAATTTCATCTACTTCTTCTACATAATGTTGCCACCATAGCAAATAAGCTGTGCAGGCCTGGCACTGTTTACTTTCCTATTCATCTGTATGCTCAATAGGACATTTAGTAGGTAGAGGCTTGGGCAAAGTTTCTGTCGGACATACATGAGTAGGATTGCTTTCCTTTCTCTTCTGTATATCTGCAGCCACCATGTCCATAGTTCCATTAAGGAATTTTCCCTGATAAACCCCCACTAGATACTCTACTATAGCAGTTTGGAAGTCTAAGGTAGGGTCCATGATTCTATTACAAATTTCTTGAGGGCTAAGCGAGTTTTTAATCTACACAAGCATGTATAAATGTAGCATCAAATGATCTTGTTGTTCAACTGTTCTATAATAACCTAACGTTTCACCATATAAGCCTGGTCTATCTGACCCTACTCCTAGTATATGCTTGATAAACATGTCTACTATCACTTTGAAGAATCTGGCACCTGCAACTGGATTGTTAGCAATTAGGTTCATACGTTTAGTTTTATCCCTAAACTCTGGAATAAATTCTTGGTTGGTATCTGCAAAGTAAAGTGCCAAGGGATGTTTGACGTCGGCAGGGGCAAAGGTAATAAACTATGACGGTGCACCTAGATAAGATACAAGAGACCATATTTCATTACGCATATACTTTTTACTAGTAACAGATCCTTGTACCTTGTAATTCACATGATCAAGGTCAGATAGCAAACGGAAACACTTTTTCTCCTCCTCTGTCTCTGGTTTTACACTACCTTTCTTTATCTGTTCAATTAGGCTATCTAGTATCATTAGCCTCTGTGCGACATCATGGAACTTATTTTTGTCTGCAAGTAGATATTCTGCCATAGTAGAACTTTTGACTTGCTCGTGGTTTAGTGCTACTAGAGGGAATAAAGGCTCAAGCTGAAAGCGTTTGTCATGGTATATCAATAATTGTTCTTTTCACTTTTGTTCAGATATTTTATAAGTACCATTAACATTTCTAACTCTACTAAGGCTATAAGAAAACAACCAAGGAAACATTTGTAGATAAAGACTAGAATTATTATATAAGCTTTCAGGTTCTTTGTTTTGGCCAATACCCAAAACCTTTCCTCCAGACTTGAAGTGCTCAACTGCATGTGCGGTAATTTTATAAGGTCTAATTTTTCCCAAATGTTCTAGCATTTTTTCTGTTAGACCATGTACAATAAACAGACAATCACCCTCCTCCGTACCTTCATCTTCTTCCAAATTGTTAACTGCTGTAGATTCAGTGTCTTGGTTAGAGCCAGTAGTCTTAGTAAAGTTGACAATTATGGGAGGTTCATCTTCAGGATACAAATTGAGATTGTCATAAGAGATTTCCAAGTCAGCATAGTCTACATGATTAAACTTCAACCATTCTAAAGCAGCACCAACTTTGTTCCTTCTGACTAACATTGGAGTACGCTTATAATCTTTCTCTGTGGGAACATTTGGACCTAAATAAATAAATGCTAATACATCGTCCAAGTCTTCTTTAGGTGGCGGTAAAACAGAATAAATCTTTGGCATAGGTAGAGAATGACTAACTACATCTGCCTTCATTTTTGACATGCCAGAGACATGAACTTTGACCACACACATGTTATGTTTAACCCTAGATATTAGTAATTTTTCTGTCTAGCTAAGATTTTTGAGAGCTTCTAGAATCTCTCCTATCTATAACCCATTCGCCAAACTGTTGATAGGTAACTTGTTGTCGGTAAGGTCAGATAAACAAGATAAGCAAATATCATTACAATCCGGTAGCAGCACAGGACCAGGAATACATTGGACAGGATCTCTTATAGATTTACGTTCCTTATGCATTATAAGCTGTTTAGGAACAAGAATGTTTTTATCAAACTCAATTTCGTCTATTTTCTTCAAGAAAGATTTTATAGTTAGCAATCCACATACTGCACATGCAGACTCTTTGTGATTCCCTGGATTTATTGCATTCACAAAGTCTCGTATTACATTCACTATCAATTTATTAGCAGGCTTACTAGGAGGGAAAGATGCTAGAATAGTCTGTATATCTTTTGGATTACGATGTCTCGTACGTAGTTGCTGGTTACGGATCTTAGTGGAAATAGGTTTCTTTAATGATCTAAACATATATGCAAACTCTGGACAGTTTTTACATTCATGCAACATTAATGCAGATGTTAACATGTCCTTACTACTTCTGGCAGATATTCCTGGCATGTTATGCTTTTGTGCAATATCCAGTAAGCTAGGTTTAGGAAGCTTATGTACAAGTTTGTTAATATCTATATCAATGACCACTATGTCCGATGTTATTGCATGTGCAGTTGGTAATACACAGCCTGCATATCTATAGTTGTACTCTTCATTTATAGTACCCTTAAGTATATAGGGATAAAGACTGTCAGAAGACCATCGCTGTTCTGTAGGATATCTTGTTTGTTTAGAGAGAGGTGCACCTCCAATTTGTACAGGGCAAGTACTGATATATACTTTAGATTTAAAAATATTGCCTGGACAGTAAAGTCTGTGAATGGCAACCCTATAATTAGCTGAGGCTATTACATTTCTAAACAACATTATATGAATACACTTTAGCAGCATCCTTGTTTGCGACCAAACAGGTATATAACCATATAACATAAAACATGTTCTGCCACATATAGGAACAGTGCTTGCCAAGAGGGTGCCTGTAACCCTGCCCACTAGGGGCGCGGAGCTTGCCAAGAGGGTGCCCATAACCCCACCTATGAGAGGCTCAGTACTTGTCAAGAGGGTGCCTGTAACCCTGCCCATAAAGGGCTCAGTGCTTAGTGATATAGTACCTGATAAATCCCCGTCCCACTGGAATGGTACTACAAAAGATTGAAGGTCTTCTGTAGTAGAGAAAAGGTCTGCATATTATATAAGAACGACGCACATACAAGGGTAACACAGGACTGTAACACTCACCGGTGACCTTTTCTGTACTAGATGTACAGGCTATAGCATGCCATAGGTAGTTGGTCTGATGTTCTAATGGAACGTGGTTTGCATTAGTTAAGCCTATATAACAAAGTCCTGTATTTGGGCTATGAGTATGGTACGGTTGACCGCAACATATTTAAAACATACCAGCAGCAGGCTTTGTATATATAACAGTAGTTTCTTGTGGAAAAGTATTAGCTTTCCAGAGTACACCACCTAACAGGTATAGTATAAAACAGATATATGTTAGGGGTTTTATAGCATTTTAGGGAAGGAGGAAGTAGAACAAAAGACGTATAAACAGCAGAAGTTTAACATCGGGTCATGTGACCTAGAGCATTCAGACGCTGGTACAAATCCTTTAGCGTCTATTGTCTAGGGTGTCTTGTACTGAGCATATATGGTCGGGAGATAGACTGCCCGAAAGATGTCCAACCTGTACTACCTGGCATATTAGGAGATGAGCTTTGAATACTAATACTTTATATAGCCTACACATTTCAACTTCTCCCATACAAGACAAACATGTGATTTTATGTATAATTTCACAAACCCATCATGTGATAGAGAATCCAAACCAACGTAGTTAAGCGCCTTGTTGTCCTTAGAGAGTGTCTGCCCCAAACCCGTCCTCTACTAGAATTTCTAGGATTCTTTTCAATCATTATATTCTATCTGGTAGGTATATCGAACATTACAATCTTATAATATACATCTGAAGTTGCTTCCAATACCTATAGAAACCATAGATAACAAACCAGATCTCCTGACCCAAATTTTTCACCAGCCTCATATCGCAGGCAATATACTTTCTCGTCTAGGCCCCTTCCAGCTTGCTCGTATTTCATCTCTCAATCACATCGTCCATGCCAAAGTCACAGACTTTAACAATCGTGCCTATAATGTGAACCAGAGACTTTTCCGATTTGTTAAGGACCTGCTCAGCTTCTGATCCCTCATGGCTCGCACATGTATGGTCATATCTGGTTCCTTTGTCCTCCAACTCTTGGATTGTACCTACTATCCTGACTCTGACCTCAATGTATATGCCCCTCCTACATGTTACCTGCTTGATGTGGGGACATACCTTCAACATAACAGCTATGAATACATTCCTCAGGCTTGGACAATGGGAAGACTTTGCCTAGGACATAGATCACGTTCTTGCTACTATTGGTCATATGCCCAACCATGTGGAGAACTAGGAGGAAGCCGAGATGCTTTACCAGCTGAAGAGTCTTTGGATGGTCTACATGTTCAAGTGTCACATGACATGCAGCAATGTACGTAAGGTACAAATCATCATCCCTCAGATATCTGCCTTTGCCTGCATTATAGACTTTTATTCTAGTATGTAATCCATTTTTCAGGCTTGTTCTAACTTTAAACTAACCTGCGCTTTTACAGCTTGCATCATGAACATCCTCACCTATGACACCATCTATTCCCTGTACCCCTACACTACATTTGGATGTCGGGAGTCTCTAACCTTCGATGAGGAGTCGCACTCCAAGGATGCCCTGAAAAAGTATGGTGAACACAGCTAGAAAATGATCACGAACCCTTCTTCTGTTGTTCGACACTACAAGTCTACCTTCTACTTTGACACTCTTCACTTTGTAGATGACCGCTTTTCCTGGGTCGTTCCCCTCAACACTACAGGACTCTCCCTACTATGAAGCTTACCTTACCCTGCCCTGGAGTGGGACCCAATCGCCGATGATGGGTGGACACTTACGATGTCAAGCACATGGCATAACAAGATCTATGTCAAGCATGCCACTCTTCCTTTAATGCCCTTCCTCTGGTACTATCTCACACCTGACTGGGGCTTTATGGAAAATGTTATTCCATCTCTCATTAGCCAGGACTTATTAAGGCATATGAACGATCCTGTCAAAAGTTGAGGACAGAATGCAGTCGCTTTTTGTGCTTGGTACATGTGTTGGATTTGTGTATGTGGCCCTAGCTAACATACTAGCGGAGTAGGTAGAATGTCGTTATTCCAACTCTGAGAGAGGAGTACCTAGCTTGATAGGCAGAGCTACATCATTAATGTGACTTTGGACCGATAGTATTACAATAGGTCTATTAAAAAGCGATATATATTGTATCGTAGTAGTACAACCCTACAACAGCTTCTATCTATAAAAACATGGCATTATCATAGCAAGGTGAAGAGTCAACTGCAAATATGTAGTAGGTCTTTATACCAGAATGCTGATGCTTATGGGTAATTGATGCCCAGGATATATTCTTTCTAAGTTAGCTGTCTTGTCTCGAGGGTTGCTGGCATTTAGAATGTTTACACCTGTATAGACATCAACAATAAGCATGATATTATGCACTGCCTGAGTACATATCCAATCTCAGTAAAATGTAGGACATCGTAAATGTAAAACAGTATGTGATAATGCCTAGTATACTAGCATGCCACTGCAGCGCAATGTACCTGCTGGAAGAGATTATCATAGGAGAACAAGGACAGAGGCTAGGGAGAAGGTGAATGGATGCAAAGATGGAAACAACAGTTGGAGACAAGATTTTAAGCTGATAATAGGAAAAGGAAAAAGATATGTATATGGGGACATAGGAGCAGCAAATGATAGTAGGTCTGAGCGGAGAGGAGTAGATAGGGTTGTAAACATATCGCAGAAGCCGGATTAAGTCACAAAGGAGTCGTCAGCGCGAGGAGAACTGCCCTATACAACTGAAAGCTGACATTAGCCAGCTCTGGGGTATGCCCATACGTGCTAGTGCTATAGTAAACAAGAGCGACGTTGCTATACCATAATTCCTCTAAAATCTGCAAAAGCTGGAAGGTCTTGTCGATATTAAAGTGACTGTGCTCAACCAACTTGTTTTTCATAAAGTCCTTCCAGGCATCCCATAGCAGAACTAAATGGGAAGATAGTAAGTACAGTTATTCAATGGTACAAAAGAAAATTAAATGCTAACTTTGGGTATCGGTCGATCAAACTGTCTGCGACGATATGGCCTTAAAGCTTTGGTATGGATACATCTCAGGAGGGGCTGCATGGCTACTGTTACCCTTTTTGGCCTGTCCTCCAGCCCGAGCAAGCTTGAAGGGAACTACAACGCCGACGATCATTATGATAACATATAAAGAAGCAACATATTTACTTACATGGCTGCAAGTAGACCTTTGATGGATCTTCCTTGGGCAGAGTCCTGAAGACAATCCCACCATCTTGCATTACCTTCAACTTGTACACAGGCAACTTGATCTTAGGGATGCCAAAGGCATTACCCAGGAAGTGACCCATATGCAAGAACTTTGGTGAAAACGATGCCATGATAAGCTGCTTGAGGAGCTTATTCAGGTAGCCAGGTACAGCCTTGAGGACGTTCGACTCCTGAATGATGCTGATGAAGAAGCAGATAGCGGTACGAGAGCCTCTAGATGGCGTTCGGATAGCCAAGACACAGTCATTACTACTCTTGCAAATAGGAAGAGTAGTGACCTTGTCGAAAGATGCACGAGACGGGTTGACAGCCCATTCATAGTTGATATCTCCAGACAGTCCAACAGTCCAGGCAAGGGTGCTAAAAACAAAACCCTTTAGAATATCGAAATGTGAGTATATGTGGAAAGATGTACATAGGATGCATCTTGTAGAAGACACCTTCTATAACAGTCGTGTAGATATCTACCATGAACATTTGTCCCCTCCCTAGTTTGACAGTGACTGGGCTGAAAAGTCTTGGTATATCAGCACTAAATGGGAAGGCATATATGAGTATAACTTACTGCAAGCCAGGAAGATGGTTTTTGGCATTAGGGTCCTTGGAAATGTCGATGACATCGTCCCAAGAGTAAAGAAGAGGGGACAAGGCTTGCTCATCAGAGCTACCATCATCATCTTCAGGCATGTCTTCGACCACAGCACGCTTTTTCCCCTTCTTGGGAGTAGCAAGTGTCATGTTATCTAGAATAGAAGCACTATAAAAGAGGTGGATGGCAAGACCAGCAACGTAGAATGAGCACTTACTGATCTTGGATACCATGGTATCAGCATCATCCTCTGCTGAGCTATTGATGTCCATATCCGCACCAGGGGTCAGCGAGCGATTCTTCTTATAGTTAACCTTCTTTGGCTCAGACCCCTCCTTCCTGGATGCCTCCTAGAACAAAACCTTCGAGATGCTATCATCATCAATATACATCGCCTCGTCAACGTACATGGCCGAATTGGCATCACTAAGTTGATAAATCAATATCACAATTGGAATATAAAAGAGTTTGCTAGTCGTATCTTTCTTGTTCCTTATCACTCACATCGGCCTCATCGTCAATCAGGCTACAAAGTAATAGTCAGTAAATACGCTACACATCTAACAATGGATAAGACGCACATTTTGCATTTAGAAAACAAGCCCTGGCCCTTCTTGGGTGCTCTAAGCATACGTGTAATTAGCAGGTGGATATGCTAGGGTCAGGGTGTACGTACTTGACTGGAGACTTGTTAAAAAAGTCAGAGGCTGAGCTATACGCTGTGTTAGAACTGATTGATACTACAAAACAATGGAGCATACTCAGGTGCCTTGTGAGCTTTCCCTGGTGATAAACCACCTCTAGTACTCTTGTCTGACTTGGCTGCGATGGCCTGAGGCTTTCTCTTGGGCTTGGTCGTAATAAAGACCTCAGGTTGACCACCAAAGCCTATGGCACTTTTGACACAGTGAGTCTATAAGATAGGATGTACACAACATGTAGAACTCACAAGATTACATCCTTGCGGGTCTTGGAAGTCGGCATGTACTGGATCTCGGGAGAACTGCGCTCGCTCTCAGAAGAACTACACTGATTTCAGCAAACATCTAGAGTCGACAGTCATCCTAAATATACTGTTTATACAGCTTTTTGGTCAGAGAGGCGTGCACATCCTCATCGACTTCGTCTTCATCTGATAACTCCCTGTGCTAACATCAGGTGATGTGGATAAACAATACAAACATTACTTACATGGTAGCATGCCATTTCTGAGAGGTCGATCAGGTGTGCGCCTTGTAGGGGGTAGATGGTTTGCTAGAGATGATTATGTTAGTAAAGTTCATACAAGTGATAATACGCCATTCCATACCGTGGAGACGGGCTTTCCGGGGATACAATATCTTGTTCGTCCTCACGAACCCTTGCGACCCTAATAATAATCCCGTAAACAAGTAGTCAGTAAGGATATGAAAACAAATACAAACTTGGGAGTCCTCATAACTAGAGGTCAAGAGTCAGGACGACGTGCATTGGCTTCGCTAATAATTGATTAAAGTAAGCAATGCGCAGATATATCCTGAGGACTAAAAATCTACTTACGAGTCGATAGATACAGGCAGTTTGACGCTGAGATTGATGCCAGAACAATAAGAACAAGCGAAGGAAGGCGCTAAACAGCGGAGCAGACTTATGACTGCTTGTTCTTCCCGACCTGCTTCTGAGGAGTCCTTTTCAACATCTTTTCCACCCTACGCTGCTCCTAACAGCATAGAAGAGGTAGAAATTACAAGTCTTCATTGTCCTTATACTGCTTCTTGACGACGCTCGCCTTGCGAGGCTTGATACCAGACTTGGGCGTTTGGATGATGGGCTCCTCGTCGTCCTCACTAGCAACTACCTCGGGGCTACAGCGGATGAGTCCATGTAAGAGATGACCGACTCTACATGACGTACCTTTTTACAATCTTGGCCAGACAACCACGACCCTGCTTGGCTGGCTGGAGAGTGTTGTCAGCAGTATCCCTAGGGAAAGGAACGGAGTTAGATCAATATTGGTGAGCGTCAATGAAATAACACATACAATTTTCCCACCTTCCTGGCCTGCTTACACAGAGTCGGAGTATACTCCTCCTCCTCCTCCTCCTCCTTGTTGGTGATGGCAGGGGCATGAGAAGATATCTTTACCTCTACTGAGTCATTCCCAGCGTCGGCGTCAGACTCAACTGCTGGGGTAGCCCTGTCGCATATGCTATAAGACAGGGGTAGTTGGAATGACAGTGCTGACTTACTTTTTAGTAGAGCGCGTGGTGTGGGCAGAAGCCACCCCTCGACTGCTATATCATAAGGCATCAACGGGGATTGGGAGCTATCACAAAAGGAACCACATACCCTCAGGCACGACCATGACCACGACCCCGACCATGACCCCGAGTGCTACTCACAAGAGGGGGTGCAGAGTCCTCATTGTGGTTATCACCACTATCATCATCACTTTCTGGAGGATGCTGGACAAGCTTCTGAGACCTGCAGGTCCACTTATGTCCGTGTGATGCAGCAGACAAATAAATTGAAGTCACTCACGGTCTTTTACCGGTAGATATAGCACGATGACGGTGAGGAGCAGTAGCCTTGGTAGACGACATGATGTGGAGAGTAACCGGATGGAAATAGAAGTAGAGAATACAGCAAGCAGATATGGTGCACAAAAGTGAGTTAAAAACTGTGGGTAGAGGAAAATACCTGGGGAGGGGGAGGAAAGAGCATATACTAATAGGTTTTATACAACTCCAGGACCTTACTGTTTGCATAAATTTGGATTCACAGGAAAGACTTGCTGAATGACTAAAAATCAAAAGTTATAGCATTTGACAGTTGGCGACAGTTGGCCTGTTTCCTTCGGTGGACCCAGGTGATTCTGTCCTCACTAACTTTGCTATCCAAGTTTCAGGACAGTGCTACCTCACCAAAGAATATGCTATAGGTGTTCAGGGCAGTCGATCCACATTGGTATGCTGATATGGGTTCACCTTCTCCAAATGTAGAAGGTTTAAGACTATAAAACTCAGTGCAAGATACAGCCGACGTAAAGGGGAGAGGGCACATCAGCCTTTATTACCAATTATGAATAGGATA
>BACB01000292.1:0-21934 GCA_000338015.2 Ganoderma multipileum BCRC 37180 | reverse complement strand
TGCATGTTGAGGATCTGTCACATATACGGACGTCCAAAGGCACCTGCCCCACAACCTCGTCTATCTCTCCCATCATAATCCTGGGTGTCACTGTATTCTACATTCTCCTACTTTGTTTACCTGTCGGCTATTCACTTGCCCATCTGTCAAACGTAATGTCCCTGTTGGCTCACTTGCATGCAGAATGCCTGAAGTACCATAAGTATCAGCACTTTATATTACTACCTATATAATCTACTCACCCAAGAAGAAACTGCTTTGAGGGACATATTTACTTGCAAGGCATCCGAGGAGGCTGGATTTCAGGAGCTACAAAATGTGGACACAGTACGTACATCAACTTTGTACGGCATTGCCAGACCTAAGTCATTCTGCAGACCATAATGGTCGAGGCAGCTGCATACATCACTGAGCAGTCAGCCAGTAAACATGCACTCTTGGCCCACAAACCTGTAGATCTTGAGGATGTGGATGAAGTTGTTCTATACATTCAAGGTTTTATTGTCAGTCTCAACCTCCCACTATTATACGGTTACAAGTGAGTATGTTTATCTCAGATGCAAACGGTACCCCGCGCTTATACTTAACAGTATGCCCCAGAACCTTAACCGCCTTATCGACCTCAAGCAGTCTGTTACCTTTACAGGTCTAGGCATTGAAGGCTTTGATGCTGCTGTCCAGGGCGTTCAGAATATCCACCAGGTTTTCGCCAATCACATTGCCAGGTCTGGAGGACACCTTAGAGAGTGGCTACCAGGACGAGACCAACAAGACCTCATGCTCACCTTTGCCTCCCACTATCTCACCTCCAGTCAGGACACAGAAAATAAAGCTCAGGCCGATCTATCTGAGCTCGTCGATCCCTTCAATGTTCTTCAACCTTTGCTGCGTGGGGAGGTGCATATGGTCGACAACGTTGTGGAATACTGGAAACGTCGCAAGGGTATGGATGGGTACGTCGCATTGGACAATGCAATTAATATGAGTCTAATGGTGCAAGATCTCTAGCTTCGAATACAATTCCGTCAAGCCGTTTATGTTCTCGCTTACCAGTCTGGTGAAAGTACAAGTTAGCTTTGTCATAGTTCATGTTAGGCACCAGGAGTATGCTTTCATTTCCAAGCTTCGATCTATATGTCTTTTCAGTCGGATGGTGGAGTCGGTGAGTCCTATCCAGATTACCCGATGTTATGATGGCTCACCTCATATACATTTGAAAGGACTACAATCTGTCTAGTATCTGTATACTGGCTAGCGGCCAGCTTTCCCCTCTTAAAAAGGTGAAGCGCAAGGTTGGGTATATTTCAGCATTGTCATTGGACTCGGGGAGGAAAACAAGTGACAAGGTAGACAAGAAGTTGAAGCATTTATGTCTGTCAGAAAACAAGATAGATGTTGAAATGGGAGGAGGTAGTAACTAGATGCATACCTTGTATGTACTCATGCAGGTACTAGCCTATAACAATAACAATAGCCGTACTAAGCATAGTTATCTAATCGAGCAATGCACAATGCATAGTTGTCCTCCTGCAGGCGAATCACCAATAGAAATTCTGATAGAATTGGATGTACGGCAGGTATTGTACTGGCATAATAAGTGAGTAAGCAATTTGGACTAGCGTTTCAAGCGCTTACAATTGTTACTCGCATGTCTGCATAGAGATAATTCCTAGACATCATCTTTGTTGTCGTCTTTTTCCACAATATAATGCGCCCTTTGCTTTCCTTTTGATTTACAATTTGGCTTTCCAGATGACCTTCTCATGTTCTTGAGTCTGGTAAACTTACATAATGTATGCTCCACCATGATGGGGTCCAACTTCATAAACACCTTATCTTCAGGGGGGATGTGTTCCGAGAGATAGTAATATATACAATGGAACACAGCAACGACATCTTGTAATGATGCCTGGCATGACTCGAGTTGTTTGCTCAGAACAAGCCCCCCTAAGGCTCCCTTGTTGTTGGAATATGCAATGCCTGCCACCTGCTCCAGCGTGGGGGCCACCACTAGACCGGCATATACCAGATCACATGTTATGAGGTAAGCAGTCAAGGGACCAACCAGAGGCAATGTGCAAGTATACGTAGTTCTGCCTTTTGACGTCTTGTGCTTGATGTTGGACAAAAGCCATTGGTAACATTCTTGAAAGGGGATAGGCTGTGGTTGCGTCTGGTTGAATCTTTTCTACTCTTGTTCCCGTTCAAAGTAAATATAAACTTTGTCTAGCGCTTCTATCCTATCTGACTGATAGGTACCATAGCAATTTGGATTGACGACGTGTACCACAGACTCGGGGTTATTCCTGTTGAACTTGCATCCACTGAGAAATGAGTTCTAGTCTGCCATACTAGAAAAGAAGCCGAAGATGTCTTCATGTAAAGTGGGAGTGTCAAAAAGTATAGCGCGATCGATAACCTAGCTAGGCATCGCCCCATTGCAATGAAGATGGGATGGATGAAACACCCCATCAGATGAGCACATCCATTTGCGGGATGGAGCATGTTCACAGAAAGGTAGAAATTGGTCATAGTCTGTTACTACAATGCTCTGTAACAAAGTTTGACTGGGGGGTGGAGGATCTCGGATAAGGGGAAGCAGCTCTTGGACAAACTGCAGAATAGCGCAAAGCCCTTCCAGCTTATCCGCACTACAAACAGTGGCAGCACGGGGAGTTATTGTGTGTGGAAGTGGTGTTGAGCAACCTATATCTTGAAGTGCAAAAGCATCGGATAGGCCATTTGTCATTTCGGTGATCTCCGGAAAGCAGCTTGCAATCACGTTGGAAATGCACAACATAGTCAGAGAGGCTTCACTGGTAGGATCGGCCAATGGCAAGATGCAAAGGGAATCAATGAAGGGATTGAGCACTGTAACGTTCAGGGAGCTATGACGCATGTGCCTGGCTGCAAGGATGTGGGATTTGATGCGACAATATACATTCCAGACTTCATCGAATAGGAGAATATCGGGATTCCGGAATGTTTGCATCAGGTGTATGACGAAATATGCCACAATAAGTTCCATGTTGTTGGAAAATGACAACCAAGATCGCAATGCTTTGGTCAAGTGCTTGTGGACAAGGTCAGGAGTAGATCTGTGGGTCCTGTTTGGAGAAACCATAAAAATCACATCCTCATTATGTCCCAATGGAAGATAATCGCACGCTCATATAACCTCACCATTGCTTAAATTGTGGAATATATCCTGCACCAAAGCTTTCAGCCAATTACCAGTGTCTTGAAGAGCAGCGGGATGTACCATGAGCATCTGGATAACATCTGCAGCCACCCAAGGACAATCCTGTATCAACCAGTACTAGGTGGCAGCGGCGCACAGCATAACGTGATGTCGTTCCATAGCAAACTTGATGCTCCATAAAGAAAGGTCAGCCATTTGCTTATGCACCAATGCCCATATGTTAGTCATCTCAGCAATAAAAGCTGGGCAGAATCTGTTGCCTTGGCGAAACAGGTCCAGAAAGGTTTCAATCGATCTGTTGCAGTTTACAGTGGCCTCAGGTCATCGATTTTTGCATGAATTTGCCAGACGTTGAAACTTGGCCAGTTGAATATTGAGGGATGGGAGAGAGAATAACTGAAGAAATTGATCATATGCTGTGATCAGAGGCAGAACATTTGTTAAGAGGTTATTTAACAATGAGAGTATCATGAAGACATACAAGCGATAAGAGCTTCAGCTGGAGCGGTAGGCTCTTGGTATCAGATAAGCGCAAGGTTTTCAGGTACGCAGTCTGATCCTAGCCAAAACACTAAAGTATCAACACATATGGCAAGTATATTGTACAAGCTGGCATAGACTATGAAAGTCAATATTGTCTATGCTCTCATTATCACAAAGGTCTTCATGCCAGTCCAAATGGGATAGAACATCATTTGACAAAGGAAAATGCAAGTCCATGGTATTCTTCAAGGGGTCATTGTTACTATCTGAGGTTTATGTCTGTGAGTTATGCTGTACCCAGAGCCACAAAAACACTAACGTATCAAGATAGGTAAGCTATATGGTAAGGAGTTACGCTTCTGAGAAGAGTTGATTTGAACGTCCACATCCATGGTGTCATCTATGTCCACGTCATCAATGGATTTGCAGTGTATAACCCTTGCAGTTGAGGTCATTCTCGATCTACTAACTGCTGGTGCTGCATTTGATTGACCTTTTTGAGGCTTGGGAGGGATTAATATGCAGTCGAAGCAGGCTATATGCATGATATGCTTAGGGAGATGGTTTGTTCTGGTTAATAGAATTATACATACCTTTGTTGCGACTATGCTTGGCCTTTGACTGGCCACGATCTGATTGACCATTAGTCGTAGACAGCAAGCTCAATGAGCTGTCAGAATCTGATGTAGGTGGAGAATTGTAGTGTGCTCTTTTACACGATAAAAATGCACACTGCTCTAGAAGGTCGCACGTAAAAGAATTGCACATTAGTCGCACTAGCTGTATAAAATAGAAATTTGGTAAACATATTACCCACCCTGAAATGAAGGACTGTTAGATTCGATTTCCATATCATCCTCTTCATTGGACAGAGGGTGGGTAGGTTGAACATCTGGCAAGTACTTGGATCTAATCTGGGATGCCACTAATTCGATGGTATGTAATCAGTATATAAGACATAAGATGAGCCGGAAGGATGAGCCCACATACATTTCTTATCCGCATGGAGCAGCGCACAATAAGGAATAAATTTCCCTTGTTTCTCATTGTGATCTAGCCAGAGCTGGGCTGTTTCTTGACGGCTACAACCGAAGACCGGCGAAGACTGTGTAGATCCTGGATAGAGTTTCCAAGGATGAGGGTAAATGTGCTGGCCGGTTTCATCGGCCAAAGAAAACAACTTGGCAAGCAGGTCATA
Organism: Ganoderma multipileum BCRC 37180; assembly: GCA_000338015.2. Classification (NCBI taxonomy): domain Eukaryota; kingdom Fungi; phylum Basidiomycota; class Agaricomycetes; order Polyporales; family Polyporaceae; genus Ganoderma; species Ganoderma multipileum. The sequence goes on along the minus strand of BACB01000292.1, from coordinate 17,051 downwards.
ATCAATCTCTAGAGCAATTTCCATGGGCACCTGATGAGTGAAATATGCCAATTGTTGACACTGTGTTTGATAAAACCACTGCAGGTACACATTCCATGTAGTCAGATGAGGACCTTCTGATAGCCATAAAGCGCAGTTGGTAGAAGGAGGAATCGCATCTTGACTATATCATGATATCAGTAGATAGACAGTAGTTTGTTAGAGGCAGCTATACCCAGGCTGAATCATCTCCGGAGCAATCTGATAACGGCTACGACGAAGAGCCCCGTAGCTTATGTTGCAGTCGCCATCCAACATTGCATGCGGGGAGTAACATATGATAATGCAATGGTAAGACCATGGTTGTGGTTGGACTCCAATTGGTGCGGTGGAAGAAAAACTGCTGTGGTAGAACAGGCTATTAAAACATGAGCGAATGAGACCTTGTTGAACTTTGAAGAATAGATTAATATGAATGGTGGACCAGCTTTACAAAATCTAATCACTGATAGCGATACCCAGCTCGCTGATCATAAAGAAGCCTGGATGGTCATCCTCTGCAAGGTCGTTGATCGTGATTATGCAAGTGGTCCTGCCTGGAGAATCGTGGCCATCGATATGTTTGCCGGCAAATTGACCCAAGTCTTTCTAGAAAGATCCCTCTGTGCGAACATTGTCAACATATGGTCGCAAAGCTTATACAAGGCATCTTATGTGCGAGGTGATCAGCAGACTTTGTCGCCGTGATGTTGATTTGCATGGTTGGAAACGCGTAGTTTTCCATATATCCAATACATGGAAGATTGATTATGTTAGCCTGGTGCTGAAGTGCGAGCATGTTTGACCTAGAGCCTGTCTTCAAGGCAGCTATCGCTGCAGGGGCTGCGGCCTGAGAAACTTTGTCAGATTTGGTCCTGTAGAAAAAAAACACATCTGGATACAAAAGGCTAATTAATTTGGATTACCTCCGATGCATGAAATAACGAGTGCCTCGTTAATGCATTGCACGCTCATGAAGTGAATTGAAAGGATACTATACTCACCTGGATTATAGCTGCTCTGTCACAATGATGTTCAGTTTCTGCGCCCCAAAATCCAGCTGCTGGACCAGACTCCTTGCACTGCACTTGGTAAGAAACCGCCACTGTGAAGCAGCGGTCGCTGTTGCCTACACTGATTGCCAAATCCAAGCGTTCATATTTGACTCCTCCAACGTATTTACCATCGACTTTGATAGCCTTGTGAGGAGTACAGAGCATTCGCGGACCAAGAATGCGGTCCTGGGCATCGAGTAACACATCTCGATGGGTGGGGGTTAACATGACACTAACATCAAAATGACTGAACACAAGACTTGCAAGAGAAGGGAGATGGTAATTATGGGGGAGCAACCCAAACAATTAACTTGTCCTTCATGGGGTCGCCGTCACCATTGAGGTCTCTTAGAAACATGTAGCTGCTGGGAAATAACTTGAGGAAACCTGTCGCCATATTGAGTGCATTCGCAGCAATAATATATATAACACGACTCACCCGCAGCATTTATAGCATTGTCTGTTCTATCTGGGAAAGGTTGGCTTTCTGCAGCAAAGTAGGAGTGCAGTAGCGCCTCCACCAAAGTGTCAACTGCACTGATGAAGACGTCCTTGATGCCCTGAACCTCTTGCAGCTGCTCGTGATTGTCAAACTGCCAAAATGTAGGAAGCACAGGATCGCGCCCAGGAAGGTGGATGGGTTGACTGCATGCCAAAGTTGCCAGCACATCCTCATCTGTTGTAACCCTCAGAATGAATCAACTTTCTGTAAGGTAAAATGCCTTACGAGTCATGTTGAGAGGTCCAGTTGAGTGCAAGAGCATAATTTTAGCAGGAAGTATGATAGGTTAAAGAGATGAGAGAAACGCGGAGATATCAGAGCGGCTCTCAATGATGGATGGATAGATGTATATATATGCATTGCCTACCTTAGTTTCCGGAGAGAATGAATAAAATGTTATGCCCATGGCAACTCCTCTCCATATTAGGATGAAGCGGGTTATTCTGCCCCTCTTTTCCATGCCGTATGGTGTATCTTACCTTGGCATGCCCCTCTGATGCATGCCCCAATTATAAACTGGTTTAAAGGAATGGACGCAGGAGCCCAAAACCTGTCAATGTGCGTCATCTTCGAGGGCCCATTGACAGTGCCTTTCTCATTAGCATAAACAAACAGTCCCGCCAAGCAAATCTACCTGGGCAGGCCCCTGCAATTCTGTTTCCCTCATAGTGTTTTCCCTTGGCGTGCCTCTCTTCTAAACGCTAGTATTCTAGACCCATATCAAAGAACGGGTACAGGAGCCCAATATCCATCGATATGCATCATCTCTAAGGGCCCTGTCGACAGTGCCTTCCTCATTAGCATATGAAGACCTCCAGGCCAAGTGAAATTGCCCGTGCGACCCCAACAAATAACAGTCGAGTGACACTCTTTGAAAATGGTGGCAGTCTTATCTGCTAGTGTGCGGACTTTACACTCTGTATCGCATTGTATACCGAGCTCTGGCTCCTTAGGATGGGGCATAGTGACTCAGAGCTGTGAGGACATCTTTGCCCCTATTCAGATTGTAGGAATACGTGCGACTCCAGTAAGGAGTACAGGAAAGTGGACTCCCTGCATACTTCAAACGATCCTAGTCGATAACAAGCCCAGCGGCCGGTGGAAAACAAATCCACTTATTGAACGTCAGATGTCTGGGGGAGAGCCCCTTTATAGAGCATACCGCAAATCCGATAGCAATCCTGGAAGAAGAAGCATACCTTGCGATGGGCAGGGAATCGAATATAGCATATGGGAACCAACTATGATTATGCAACCTAGCTGATAAGACAAATGACCTGTGATCGAAAGGACAATTCGATCAGTAGGGAAAGATATTGAAGACAGGTGACGGTCGAGGGGTAAGGTTTCAGGCAGTCCATCCATCGGAATGGCTGTAGTCTGCATAGCAAAACCAGCGTACATACACATGCACGTCCCCGCATCACACTCCATACCAAATGCTGGAGTGGAGTTTGACGGTGGAACGGTGGGTGACATGTGCAGACGTTGAGATAGTAGTGGAGGCCATGGATGGTAGTAGTTGAGGGGCAAGGCGGTCCATCAGGCTGGTAGCAGTCAGGATGGCAATGCTATGCGCACGTCTGCACACATATCCCCGCATCGTGCTCTATACCAAATGCTGGAGTGGAGTTTGATGGTGGGGATGGTGGGCAAGACGGTGCGATATTGAGGTGGTGGTTGAGATGAGGATGGTGGCAGTCAAAGGGCAAGGCGGTCCGTCAGCCTGGTAGCGGTCAATATACCATACTGGACGTATGTACACACATCCCAATGTCATACTCTATACCAAATTCTGGAGTGGAGTCTGACAGCGGGGACAGCGTGCAACATTGAGATAGTGAATGAGGCTTGCCCATATGCCACATGCATGTGCCTGCACCACACACTACATCATAGTACATGGTGGTGTGAATACTTGCGGCCATAGCCAAAGCGAATGGCAGTGTGGGCTACATCGTGTGACACCGATAGTGGCGGTTGATGGCAACATTGTTTGCACGACACTGAGATAGTGGAAGCTAGAAGTCAAACGTCCATTAGGTGCCAGAATCTATCCCTTCCGTTAACCTTGGTGGTATGCGTCATCGATACAGTATTCATCGGGATGAAGTCATATCGGGGGATCAGGGGAAACAAAGGCAATCAAGTGATGTAATGACTGCTTCATTGTGAATGTGCATAGCGCCTATGTACCTACATGTCATATGGAAGTCCTATGTGAAATCTACTCCCTCTTGAAATGCTTTTTTTTCATTATGCTTTGGACCACAGCCTCGCTCCGGACCCTGACATCTATAGCAATCTTTCTTGTAATGTCCCTTTGATCCAACTGTTTCTTCCACTGATGCAAACTGAGCAGATACACGGACCTTAACTCGACCTTAACAAACCGGGTCTGATACCAGTTCTTGGTCCAAGGAGTCCAGAAGCCCAAGTACATTCTGCTTCAAACCCATTGAGTATGCTTGGGCCACTAGGTTGCGTCTTGTGTCTGGTTCCTGGTTGCTATGTGGCGATGAATATTTTTGTGAGTGCAGAACAGTATATATTTAATCTCACCAGTGAAGACCTTGTACAGTCCACATATCGTGAACTGCTCATCCTTGAACAATGCATCGTCCATGTCGTCTTCCTCCGTGAGGGGATGCTAATACTGGGCTTTATTCGTGGGACCACTGCAGACCAACTCTTTCCAATTGTACAAAAGGACATCGCTCTTGATCATGAACTGCACAGCCAGCCTCCATATAATGCCACCCATCATTAGAGCAGCACGGACCATGTGAGGTTTGTTAAGGAGCTCAAGGACATTGATGTGATAGTGGGGGTAGTCGCCTGCATCCGATCATTCATTGTGGTGCCAATAGAACATAGGTTTTCATGGGGGCAGTGGTGGCCGCACTGCATCGTCTGTGCACAGGATGTGAGGAACCATGGTATTGAATACTGCTCCAGCGTGCAGCAGGCAGATGGCTGCCTCGTGACTAGTTCGAACATTAGGCCTTCATATCAGGAACAAGATGGTCAGCGCGGTGAGCAGCAAGTGCTATCTCTGGTCCTGTGGATCCATGTCATAGCCAAACAAAAACAGTTTTGGCTCACTGGGAGCAGAGGTCGAGTCTTTGTCAGTGCTAGGTGGAGTAGTGAACCCCTGGTGGGTATGGGGTCAGATCCATATACCTGCTTTAATGACTACATTTGACGGCCAACGCATTATAAAAAGGTCGCCGGTAAACTATAGATCCCAGTATTGCTCAAAGACCGAGTCATCCCATTGCTTTGCCTTAATAGCATCCACCCATCTCTTGGCAAAGCTCTCCTCCTCCGGATGAAACAAGCTAAATTTATGGTCCATACCAAACATGGCAGCCAAGTCCTGCTTCTCTAAAATGAGGAGTTGTGGGTCGACTGGTGGGGCTGTAATCGTACTAAAGCTATACCACAACTACCGGTAGGTCATGTCATTAGAGAACATTATCTCGTACATCCCCGAGAAATGATCATGCCAAAAGTCTGCAATGATGCTCGCCGTGCTGAGTTCCAGGGCCTTCGGGAAGTCGAAATTGAGCTAGGGCGTGTCTAGATCATCCATATTCTCCTTGTCGAAATAGCTGACATACCTATCATCCATGTCCATGCTATCATTCCTGGCAGAAGCAGATGAAGTTTCATCTGACCACAAGTCCCACTCATCAAAGTATGCATTGTACATTTTGCGAGCGGGAGAAAACAGACACCAGATAGTTGTCATAGACCTGGGGTAAATGGGAGCATGGTATTCCATGTCTCACCATTTGGGAAGAGCATCAGCGAAGATGTCTACAATCTTGACCCACTGAAACACTTTAGATTGGTGAAGAGGCGCATTGCACGTACACGTGTCTTTATCCTGTGCGTCTCAGTCTCAGCCTATGGCTTCTGTTTTATCAGCGTAATACTTCACTGTCATCAGCTTCCGGCGCTGGAAAAATCTTATATGAGACTCTCCAGCCAATTGATGTGGTCCCAATGGTGGAGTATTGAAGGTGGGCCGTGGGGGGGGTGCAGCAGACTTTGGCCTTGACAGAAAAGGGTGTATACATCGTTGTCTGGGGGTGATGTAAGGGCGCGTGAGGCATCATCCCAAAAAGGAGCAAGATAGGGCAACATGGGGTACTGCGACAGGATGTTGGGTATCTGATCTTTGCTACCCTAGTGAATGAATACAGGAATGTTGATGTGAATGAGTTGGAAGATGATGGGCAGGTGAGCAGGGTGCATGTTGATCTATGAGAAGAAGCCCCTGATGTGAAGACCAGGCGAGAAGTCCGTAATGATGGACGCTTGAATTAAGTTGATCCACGATGACAGAACGGAGGAATCTGCCAACGTGGCTATCCATCCGGGAGTTGATGGGTTGGGATCGTCGTCCAGGGAAAGTGCGATCACGAGGGAGGTATGAGCAGCTAGTAGCATGAAAGCATCACGAGATTGAAGTATCGCCTGACGAGCTCCTCTGTATGTAAGATAAGTTTGACAGTATCCGAATGTGTGGGGCTCTGGCCAAGTTGGAAGATGATGAAACATGGCCACAACAACGCGTTTGGCAGCCTTCTGGAACAGGGCATCCAAAATGAACCAAAGCCCTCTCTCGATCTCCATCTACTCGGACCTGAGAGCGATCGGAAGACCCCACCTACAGTCATCAAATTGCATGGGTTGCAGTACCTTGTTGTCTAGGCACAAACGTCCAAGCATTGGATCCCAATCAGGGCATCGGTGAAGCAAAAATGGCGCTTCTGGAATCTGGTTCTGCGCATATAGAGGCTTCAGCAGCTCACGAAGTTCCTTGTTATTGACGATATGAGGATCGGAAGGGTAGGGGATCGTGATAGCTGGAGGGAGGTGGATAACGGTGTACACTTGCTGTTGCATATCAGAGAATGTGTAGACAAAATGTTCTCTGTTGTTTTTTTTAGCGACATATCCTGCATGCATACCACAATCTTACCATTTGTTATTGTTCAACATGTTGGACGTGGTGTCTTGTGGGCAGGAACAGGTTACTGGAGTGGTTAAACAATGCTGCAGATGAACAGTTGAGAGAAACAAAAAAGGATGATGCTGCAGCACTGCCTACTGCTCTCCCTGACATTTCTAAATAAGGGTATATTGACATACCTGAAGTGACCAAATATTAAGTAAGCTTATATCCCAATGAGGTAGATTCACCCTCTATGCTGAGCATCAGGAGGTGACGAATGAACTGAGGCAATAGGATTGAATTCAACATAGTCCGTAGGAACATTCGAGAAGGGAGAAGCATTTACGGTGACTGATGGCGGGGATGGCATATGACGTAGAGGTTGCAGTCAAGGTCAGGGATGGTGGCAGTCGAGGTCAGGGATGGCGGCGGTCAAGGAGTAAGTCGTCGGGCGGTCCGTCAGGCTGGTGGCAGTCAGTATAGCAAATAGTGCATGCGTATGCACACACATTCCTGCATCATACTCTATACCAAATGCTAGAGTGGAGTCTGATGGCAGGGACAGTGTACAACGTAGAGGTTGTAGTCGAGGTTGGGGATGGTGGCAGTTGAGGGGTAAGTCATCCAACGGTCTATTGGGTTAGTGGCGGTCAGGATGGCAATGCTATGCACGCGTACGCATGCACAACCCTGCATTGTGCACACATACGTATGCGCATCCCTGCCTCACCCACGTGTACACATGCACATCCCCGCATCACACTCTATACCAAATGCTGGAGTGAAGTCTGATGGTGGGGATGGCATATGACATAGAGGTTGTAGTTGAGGTCGGGGATGGTGGCGGTTGAGGGGTAAGTTGTCAGGTGGTCAATAGGTCAGGCTGGTGGTAGCAGACATAGCAAAACTGCGCACACTTATGCACGTGCATCCCTTTATCGTGCTCCATACCAAATTCTGGAGTAGAGGGTAGGTCTACTGCATTTACCGTGCACTGCAAGTATCCTGACGTCCTGGCATCTAATTCCAACTACGTGTTGCCATACAGGTAGTGTTTCAACTATACAATGCAAAGGTTCTAAAGTAGCAAATCCAAAACATCATTCTATCCATCGCGTATGCCCTTGTTCCTCGAAGTCAAAGGAGTCCATGACCTCCTATCGTAGCCTAGCATCCGGTCCATAGTCCTGCATCTGGTCCATAGTCCTGTGTCCAGTCCCCAGTCCAGCACCCAGTCTGAGTCCAATGCCTGGTCCATATCCTGATGCTGTAAGTCTATTCAGAATCTGTCAGTGCGATTACCATTACCCATACAGGTAATCGGTTACTCGAGCCACATCATTGCATATACCTTCTAAGTCAGTGGATGCCCATTCTATCAGCTCCTCAGTTCAAGCGTGATTGTTTCTCGCATCCTGGTGTACCTTCTTCAGCTCTGAGACCATGGGGTGAATAGCCTCCTCAACCGCTTCTCTGACAGTAGTACCGATCACCTGGGCGAAGTCAATGTCACCCTGAATTGCAACGTGTTTATTGGCGACAGGTTTGACTGGGGCAGCGAGAAATAGATCCTTGATTTTCTTGTCATTGAACTTGGCAAGGATAGAGTATGGAACGGTGGTTTCATCGTCAGTGTCACTGACCGATTCGCTGTCAGAAATGGCAGCAAGACTGGGTAGTCTAGATGACGTCCTGGAGTCTGATTGATCCTTGGACACTTGGTGATGTACCACTATCCTGGCTACATTGGAGTCTTGAGGCCTTTTCACCACCATCCTCTTGTTCCCAAGTATCGCTGTGGTTTCTGTGGGTGTGCATTGAATTGAAACGCTCACAGTTCCAAGTTGCATACAACCGCACTAACCTTGAAGCCACTGGCAATCGCTACGATTGCCCTGCAAGCATCGCTGACACTTCCAAGTAAGGCGATCCATTACCTGCTTTCTCCCTGCATCACCTTTAGTGTTCATGCCATATGGCAAGAACCAAATAAACTTGTGAATGTTGACGATATCGGTTAGATATGCATTGTGGTCGAACCGAGGAGGTAGTAGCAAATCATATTGCTCCCATCCTTGGTGGTCCTGTGCAATTTTGCGGATGTCCTCATCGATGTCGGGTAGCGCATTATTGTCATCATCTCCATCGATAATAATATATTCAACCTTGTTATGGTGATCGGCATCGGCATTTCACTCACCATCCACAGGAGGCATGTATTCATGTATGCTGTCCAAAGCACCTTGGCCTGCTGCGTGAGATGCGCTTGTTCCTACTTGCGAACTAGAGGGAATCAATTAGCTGGGTACAATAGACATACAGTAAGCTTCGTCACCTTGCAAATATGACTACTTGGCAGGGGCCCAGCATAGATAGGGTGTAGAGCATCCCAGGTGGAGCGGTACAGTGCGCTTTGCATGAATGGACACCACAATAGAAGAAGCACCGACAAGGCAGGCAAGGTACCCTATGAATAGGAATCGTAATCGGAGTCAGCAATCAAATCATAAGGCATGCGGGAGGGAGAATATTTGGCATCGGGAATAACAGCAGAGCGTGCACACCGAGAGAGCCAGAAAACAGAAGTCAAGCATAGATCCAGTATGCGGTAAGCTCGAGTGTGCGCCGAATGTACAAGAGGGAGGACCCACCTGTGTGCCCCCAAAACTGCCCTTCTTAAGCATGTTCTCGACGCCCCGATAAAGACCGGGGGTCACTCAGCTATCAAATTTCTCCATCATAAGGGGTTTACCTGGCATGTATGCGATATAATTATGGATAGTGACAGGAGCGTATTAGCGTTTGACTGATGGGATACAACAGATTAGGAAGGTGATGTCGACAGATCTTTGAAGATGATGCATATCAACAAGATTTGAGGTTCAGCCTCCATTTCGTGAGGATAGGCCAGGAGAAACTATTGCAAACTAGAATATATGCATATGCAGTATTATTATGGATGGTGACAGGAGCATACGAGCGTTTGACTGATAGGATATGACAGATTAGAAAGGCAATATCAACGGGATACGACAGATTAGAAAGGCGATATTGACAGACCTTCGAAGATGATGCACGTTGACAAGATTTGAGGTTCAGCCGCCATTTCATAAGAATGGGCCGGGGGAAACTGTTGTGAGCTAGAATATTAAAAAGGGGTAAGTGAATTAACATTGTCAATGCATCGCAATAAATTGAAGACGAATAACCCACTTCCTCGCATCCAAGCAGATTTCTATATGCAGGGTAGAATGGAAAGGCGAGGCAAAATTTAGAGCCCCCTCCCCCCAGGCCGCCGAGGTAATCTACAGATAAGGAGGGGCCGATGGTTACGTGGTAGACTTTGGTAACGATGAGGGATACTTACCACTTCAACTCTCCAGCATAATGATGGCAGCATTGGTCGAGGGAAGAAACTTGCAGGAGAAGTCCCTACCTGTTAAAAAACTCGTGGCAATGAACGACCGTAGAACAATTAATGTCCAACACCACACAAAGTCCAGTACGGTTGCCCCTCATCCCTCCTAAGCCCGCATCGTGCTCCATACCAAATACTGGAGTGGAGGTTGACTCGGTTGGGGGGGTTACGAGGCCTGGAAGTGAAGACCTGGAACTGCATCAACTGCGTATGGATCCCTTGAATGTTGTGGCACATGACCAAATGAAGTATATGGTTCGGGTGCTTACACGATGGGCCGCTTTCCAAGCTTGCGACCATGTGACCTAATGGGGACTTAGAGATTTCGGGATAGTTTTGAGGCAATCAATCTTTGCTGTGTTGCGCAACCGCTATGCCCACCAGACTCCACTCCAGAATTTGGTATGGAGCGCAGCAGGTATATGGGCATGACAGGGGACATTCAGGTACGGGATTTCATTAGAACCCTCATCCTAATATCCTCTTTCTGACATCTGTTACTGACTCGGACTTACCTGCGCTGGACTCCTACACCCCTGCCATTCACATCGCGCCTCTTCCAGCCCTGCAGCACCCTCGAAACTGCATTCCAGGATTTCATATCAAGCACACGGCAGACGAGGGCAGAGGTACATGCGAGTGTGTGTGGGCATGATGGTACGTATACGGAAGCCGGCACGGTCTCGGAAACCCTCATTGGTCTACCCAACAATCCTCCAAACACCATTCCATTGTACGCCCACCGTTCCTTTGACCTCCTACAGCTAATGATCTTCACAAGCCAATCTCAACAGCCTCTGCAGACAGGTACCGTGTTATGTCTGACCACCAACTTGCCCTTTGTGTTGGCCTTCAACCTCAATGGCATGCAGCACGGGCGTGTGCGTATGCAAATGCGCATGTGAATGGATGTGCACACGCATGAGCCAGGTGCGTTACTTCTATCAGTCGATAATACTGACATCCGCTCCCTGCAGCAGTCGACTTAGTGAACCTCATATAACACGTCGAAACTCAACCCATATAGCACAATCGCGGCTCGCATCAGACTCCACTCCAGCATTTAGTATGGTGCGCGATGTGGTGGCAAGCATGTGTACACATGCACAATTTTGCAAAGGTGATGACTGCCAGCCCGACCAACCAACCAATAGCTTGGCCTTGCACATGCAGATGTACACACGGTATTGCTAAGTCGACTACTGCCACCCCAACCGACTACCTTGTCACTCGACTGCAACTATCTCTGTCTTGACCACCACTGCATTGTCATACTGTGTCGCCTGCCATTCCCGCCATCAAACTCCACTCCAGCATTTGGTATGGAGCGTGATGCAAGGATATGCATGTGTATGCATGGGCAAGGCAGGGATGCATGTGCATATGCGTGGGCAATGCGGGGGTGCACATGCGTAGGTGCACATGGTATTGCCATGCTGAGCACCACCAGCCCATTAGACCGTCCAATAACTTAACCCTCGACCACCACCATGCCCACCTTGACCACCACCTCAACATATCTGCCATCCCTGCCATTAAACTCTACTCCAGCATTTGGTATAGAGCGCAATGCGGGAACATGCATGCATATGGGCAAAATTATTTGTCTTGCTATGCTGACTGCCACTAGCCCGATGGACCGCACGATGACTTACCTCTTGACTGCCACCATCCTCGACCTTGACCACCACCATGCCCAACTTTGACTGCTACATCAATGTATCCACTGTCCCCACCGTCAAACTCTACTCCAGTATTTGGTATGGAGCGCGATGCGGGGACATACGCGCACACAGGTGCAGCGGCATTTGCCATATTGAGCACTATTGCCCCACTCAACTGACCGCCCAGTCGTGTTTATTTCGACTATTGTATTAAGCCTCCACCCCCTTCGCAGTTGATCGTCACGAGCGAGGCTCCACGGATTTCGTGCACACCTGCAGCAGCACATGGAACTACCCACTTGCCTTCGCAACTAAGTTCAACATTGATTGCCTGTCGCTATCATGTCAGTAGGTGTGCGTCTCTATAGATGTGCATGAGCATTATCAACCAGGTGCATCACTCACGTGAGTCGATAACACTGACGTCTGTTCCCTGCAGTGATGGAATTAGTGAAAATTACTTAACACATTGAACCCGCCCTACATAACATGCCCACCGCTGGCGTCAGACACCACTCCAGCTCTCGCATCATATAGAGCACGATGCGAAAGCTGGTCATGTGTACAAGGTGGGCATTCAGAGTGTGGGCTACAGTGTGGGCTTTTTTTTGCATCAGCGATTGGCTGATACCTTTCGACCACCTCATCGTCGACCATTATGAACCGAACTTGGCCATCTCTACCCATGTATTCTGTGCTTGCCCTAACCACCACCTAGGTCAGCACTTGCATACTGGCCTAAGCTTTTGTACTGATACACGCATGTGTTTGGTATGTACGCCCGCATACAAATAGCCTGGAGAGACTGGCCGTTGCAGGCAGTATGTATTTCTGCCCTCTAATGCTAACACCATGTTATCCTTCTCATTGTCTATACATTACTGTACTAGGTACCAGCGTGACCCAGAATGCGTCATAACTGGCTGGTCCATGCTACCCTGATCAATACGATGCATAAATCAGGGACCCCCGGCAGTCGCCAATGGTCGATACTATTCGACCTTCATGAGCACAATACTGAGGTGTTCATACAACACAAGCACTGACATCGCAAATAAGGTATGCAAATAAGCGCCCGACTGCAGCACTCACTTAAAAAGAATTCTATCGAAGTTGAGACTTCTAGCACTGTACCCACATTCTCTCCAGTATCCACGATGTCCTCTTCAGCTGACTCTGCATTCACGGAACTTATATCACGCATTGAGAGTTTGTGGTTTATGCCTCTCATAGATGCCAATATCTGGGCATTGAAGCAGCAGTTCATGCTACTTCTACGTAGTCTAACAGATTTTAGCAAACTCCCCGACACATTTTTCGAACGTTTTCACACTGTTCTTGTGAAGAACCTCGACGAGAAAGTTATCACGAGCAAGTCCATCGAGAACTTTGTTATGGAGTATTCGGCACAATTGCACCTCCTACACATAAACTACTTCGATCTCCGGCAGAAATAAGCCGAAAATCAACTCGAAGACGCTATCCAAAGGATAGACATGCTCCAGACCGACGCAAATGAGCTTGGCAAACGTGATACAGAGATAGAAAAGGCAGAACTCACCAAGATCCGAGCCGAACATACAGTACAAATGGCCCAAGCCGAGTTGGAGTAAGCACAATGCCAAAGTATAAAAGCTGTCAAGGGTCAAGTTTAGAGCACTCACTAACAATGATTCAGGAGACTTCGTCGCGTAGCATGGCACCTTCAACAGAAAGATCACAATCAGGCACATGGAGGAGGTAAGCCAAACCGGTTTAAATGACTATGCTAATATTGCACCTAACTGCCCTAAATCAAACTCAGTGGTCCGTGACTGGAAGAAAAGAACAACAAGCAGGTCATGCTGCATCTGACCTATTGACCTACATGACAATAACGCATTCAACACCGGCCCCAGAGGTAGACACCTCGACAGCTATGGTAGGGGAACAATATCGGAATCTGACATTCCATTTAATGCACCTTATTGTACTAATCGCTGCAATCTGCATAAAGGTTTCTGCAAGGGGAAAGTCATACCAGCCTCAGAACGAGGCCATAGCATCGATATCTATACAAGGTGCAAACATGAATCAGTTGTCCTCTATTAAGCAAACAACTGGTCTGCTCAACTCGCTGCCCACATTGTCATCACCCACCAAACAAAAGTCGACTCTGCCACCGCTACCAAAATCTGGTGATAGATCGAAGCGAGTGAAGTACAAAGATCTTATAGAGACTCCGAAATTGGTTGCCCACCACCAAGCTCTCGTTGAATGAGATCTTCTATTGACATGGCCTGTGGACAAAGTGGGTTGATCAATGATGGCATAGTATTGCACACATCGCTAATTTGCTTCACAGTGTGACCTCTGCTTCAAAAGTAATATGCAGTGCGCACCTAGCATCAACCACAGCGATGTCACTTGCAAGAGATGCTGTCAGAAGCACTAAAAATGCACTTGATTTGGGAGAAACTCTCGCAGCAAGATAAAAGGGAAAGACAAGAACATCCCTTGGGCTGTCTTCAACGGTGATGGTTACTCTATATACAAGAAAGTGCTGGTAGAGTACCTCCCTTGGGTCGAAGCATGCTGCCATACAGTGGAATTCTCAGACAAAGCGTCGAACGTCAAGATCATCAAGCCGCACGCACTGTCTGCCACCCTCAAGGGTGGAAAGTTCTATCTGCCTGAAAAGGGAATAACGCAGTACAAGTACGACCCAGCAATGCTTTCAAAATATAATCCGCGGAAGATACTGTCCTACAAGATAATCGTCTGTGCACGCCTTTTGGCAGCCTCTCGCAATATGGAGAAAAGACCTGCAGGATCATCCAAAGCAAAGGAGGACAGCCAAGAGTCTTTGTCTAAAGAATCAGAAGAAGATGAACTGTCATCGGGATCTGAAGGCCCGCAAGACATGGGGCACCCTGAGGATGAACCTGCGCATTCTGCTAGCGCCGATGTCAGTGTGGCACAATCGTGAAACTAGCCCCATTCCAGAATATGCAAGCGTCATTACTCTTTATTGGCTGGCAACGATGAGAACACCAGCGTTCAGGATAGCGGCATGGAGAGCGGTGCAATGAGGCTGTGATCCACCTGGATGGGATGCCGACTGTTCAAGCGGTATCGCATCGACTCCAAGTCAGATGAGTCAGATAGAGATACTGTCCCCGAAGGCCACCCTGGTGATGATGCTACAGAATGAGAGCTTCTAGCTGATGACCATCACTATCAGGACATCCTAAGCATCGGCGCGGAGGAGCATAGAGCAGACAAGCATATGGCAAGTCCTTCTGCAGACTACCCTGAGGATGACATGTATGCTGTGATGGATGATGCCGCCATTATCACCGCCGTACATGAAACCGAGCTAATGGTAGGTCACCATGAGATGGGATTACATGGTGATATATTCTCACCTATACAACGAACAGATGCCAACACCTGCAGAGGACAGGTTAAACAACGCGATTGGCCAGGACACTGATCGCAGACCGGATCTCTCCACATGTCATCCCTCCAACCCATCCAATGAGGCAGGCCCTTTCTCGATGCATGCCCCAAACACATCCTCCAATGCAGGTCCCTACCCTTTGGGCATCGATCCTCAAGAATATGACCTATCCGCACCCAACAATATACACAGTTGCGCATTTGCGAGGCACCTGCAAGGTCTCCAATCATTACACCAGTTAATTCTCAGCCAGGAGCTGACTGCATGGGCCTTGCGAATACATCTTGAGTGTACGGAAAGTGCATGAATGAACATGCCTTTCAGTGAGTTCAGCAATACCTACATGTACCAGTATGACATGGATGCGTTCGGCAGGTATATTCAATGCAACCCATAGAGTTCTACAAATTGCAATAGAAAGGGCTCGCGAAGGATATGCAACATATCAGGCACGTATATTCTTGGGACGTTCAAGAACATTTGATATTATCATGGACTGTAGGAGGGGTTGCTCCTTCGCATGCTGATACTGCCTCTGACAATGTATAATATAAGTACCGCCAAACATAGTATCCTCTCAATAACAGTCACTCTCATCACAGCACAAGTTTATAAGCATCGAAATTCTAGGTTTTATGCATATCAAGGTACGTGCTATAGTGCACCACTTAGCATTTGGCCATTATGAGATTCCGATCCATACATGTATTATAATAGCACTGTAACCATGTTCCGGTTATCATAGTTATTAATATGAATAAGAAACTGCATAGTATTTTCAGCCCCTCACCCTCCCGATTGGGCCCTTTGACATATGTTGACCTCTCCACATCGCACCAATAGATCCCACGCTTGACCACTATCACAACCGCAAAATTAATTACACGGTACCGAGGATCGAGTCAGCACATATTGTTGCTGCAGAAGTGGAACACTTATGAAGACTAAGACTTCCATATCATATTTGCGCCTTGAGATGCTTAACCACGGTAATCCTCCCTGTTCTCCTCGGAGATTATGGTGTTGGTGTCATAAAAGACATGGAACAAGAATTGAATCAAACATTGAATCCGTTGAGACCAAGAAGGTGGAGGATTGTCCAGCTTGTCATATAGGCTCTGAAGTTGTAGTGTAGCCTCATGCAAGTTCAATGTACAGTTGGTGTGTTTGTGGCAATGGTGAACATCCAGATGGGAGCACAAGAAGGCCATGTGAATGGACAGAAAGAGGGGGAGGCCATACGCCTTTCCACATTTAGCAAAATGTTCAAGAAGGCAGAGCCACGCTTCTACACAGTCAACATGTTCGGCATGGAGGCCTAGCATTGTTTGTGAAAGGAAGTCAACTGGTCGAAAAGAAGTGCAGCAGCATGGCCCTTACCACTTTCTATGTTATGCGGTGTAATGCGTTCTTTAAATTTTCACCCAAATCTTGACCAACGTCGACAGTGGTCCCAAACTCTCCAATCCAATGGTCTATTTGCGCGTAGACAGCAGTAGGAACAATTTCATTCAAATATTCGAGTTCGTGGGCCGCAGAGTTAGAAGTTAGGAGTCAGGAAGCAGATGAGGAAGGGACAGGCATAGTGTCTGCAGAAAGCACTCATGAAGCCCAGCATATTCTAGACTAACACACCTCCTGTTTAATTGTAATAAACTGCAAGTTATAAGTAATAACATATATACGTCCCATTATAGCGAGAAATCCAGGTGCGCGAGCGCTTAAATCTATCAATCAAGCAAAGAGATGTAATGAAAATTGACACAGCCACAATTCAATCTGATCTAATAGAAGTAAGAAAATCCTGACCCTAACCCTAAAGCTGTGCTAGAGAAGTAAGTAAATTTGTAGTTGAGCGTCTAAAATTTTGTAGTCACAGCATTTCGGAATCTGAAATTTTTTCCCACATACATCGACAAGCATAACATGGTGCTGGCACAAAGTCCACCTCATTAAAAACGATTGATTTCGTTCTTTATCAATCGT
>BACB01000291.1:0-24625 GCA_000338015.2 Ganoderma multipileum BCRC 37180 | reverse complement strand
GAACACTGTAACAGGATTGAAAGGACACTATAGCCTTGCGCATACAGGCTGCAATAGCTATGGTGAGGCATACTGCAGAAAAACCTGTGAACTTTTAGAAGAAAGATAAGGTTCTTCTAGAGTCAATAAACTTTAAATTGCCCTATTTATATAGGAAGTTAGCCTCTAAATGAGAAGGTCCCTTTACCATTGCAGTGGTAATGGGTCCGGTTACATATAAACTTAACCTTTCAAAGAAGTGGAAGATACATCTAGTGTTTTATGCAGCCCTTCTAACACCCTATCAAACAACCAAGGAGCATGGTCCTGACCATTCTAGGCTACTGCTAGACCTAATAGAAGGAGAAGAAGAACACGAGGTCGAAGCTATTTTTAATCACTGCACTATAGATTATAAATAGAAAATACTGCAATACCTAGTATCCTAGAAAGGATGGGAATCCTTTGAGAACTCCTGGGAACCAGAGTTATATCTCAAGAATGCACCTGATATTTTCAAAGCATACAAGCAAAAATACTGGATAAAGGCTATAATAGTATAGTAGAGCAGTACAGAGCCCTACCACTATGGGACTCATTATCTGCTGTACCCTCACCCATGCTGCTAAGCTTTTGCAGTTCCAGGGTTTTTATATAAAACCCCAGGAGCTACAGCAAATTGCAGCATTACCAACACCACTACCAACTGCACCAACATGCTCCACATTCTTACCCTCATCCTTACTGCCATTCTCAGTACCCAGATTACTGCTACCATCGCTGCTGTTTTCCTTTTTAAGGAAATATCTCAGTATATGCATCAACTTTATGAGGACAAAGAATGCAAGAAGGCTGAGAAGGAGGCTGCAAAAGGTTGGGATAAGTGGTAGCTGCCCTTCTTGCCACCACTGATGATATAGTTGTCAATGGTAACAACTTTAACTTATTCATCTATTTATCCTTTACTAATGCTTAACAGAAGACAGCAGACCTGAGACACTCTAGGTCTCTACACTGGTCCTATTAGATGTTACCTCCTACTTTAAAATAGTTCTCAACAATATAGATATAAATATTGTAACTAGTATATTAGAAAGGCTTCGCAAAAAACTGTACAGGCCAGAGGCCTAATGACCTACTCTGACCCTGATAACTCCCAACATTGTCAGGTAATGGTTCACCTCAACAGGCGTCCCCATTCCTCTTTCTATATTAATGAATAAAAATCCATTTGCCTATATAACCAATATGTGAAAAAATAGATAGAAAATATAATATACAAGAAAATTGTGATAATAAAGAATGATAGGAATATGAATACATGAATGATTAGTTATACCTAGTTTAGATGTCAGTGTTATTACACAGCCACATCACAAACATGAACCAAGGTGATGACCAAGAAAGGCAACTAGGATTGCAGCAAGTAAAAATTAAAATACACATTGCTACAGCCAACAGAAAACCAACTACACCAACTAGTGCAATACTACAGATATGCTGCAGCAAAGCACAGTTCAAATTACCACCAAAACGAGCAATACCTTATCGGACAGGTATAAATACCAAGGGATAGATTAGTTCCAAAGCCATCCTTACAATGCTTACAATCTACACTTGTAACTTACTCTTTATATCAACATGTCTCTTGATCTTAACATGCTCAGTGGTACTGCTAAACATATCAAATAGATTCTTCTTCACTTCACTCTCAGAAATGAGATCTACACTTATACTAGCCATATTTTTGATACACACCTCTACATCGAACTCTATTGCATGTTGCACAAGACTAAGGACCAATATGATGAGATGATCCAACACCTTTGCAGGGCCTCTGCTTTCTACAGCAGAAAGAGCAAAGCCATTTACAAGGCTGAAGTAGTCCAACAAGAGTGTTTGGAGGCAGTGCTGCACCTCATGCAAGCCAAGCTTAACACTTTACTCATCATAAAAGCTCTCAAAGATCTTCTCCCCATTAGAAATCAAGACATCCCATAAGCCTTGCTGAAGAAGCAAGAAGCAACAGTAGAGCCAGCTGAATTAATTTTAATGATAAAAACTACAAACCCACTTCCCTTTTTCAACTCTACCATCTCTATCACAGCCAGCCAAGATGAAGTAGAACCAGTCAAATCCATTTTGATGAATGAAGCTTTAGGCTTAATGATACTTCTCCCTTCTAACTTTGCCACTTTTACTGCATTCAACCAGGATGAGGTGCCCATGTTTTTATTCATTCCAACCAGAGATGGTGATTATTTCCTAGGAGACCAGATGCCATGGAGGCTTATTCGAAAAAAGCCAAATGATACCCTCATCCTAGTTTATCAGAAGGACTTTCTAGTAAACTACATTTCTGAAATCCTACATCTAAAACTTCTCCTTCTGCAACCAACTCTATCTGATTAAGTACTCAGTACTATGTGCCTATGCCTCACAGACACCATTGCTCGATACCTAAATATCAAGGCCACTATCATCTTTTATAAATGCCATTTTACTCACGATGATGTCTACTATGATGAACCATACCTTGCAGTCCTAGACAAGCTATTCACCTACCAAGAGTGTTGGTATACAATGCCTACCAGCTGCACTCTTAATGAGATGGTCAATACCACTATCACCACTCTTCTAAACTAGCCAACATTCATCTATGTTGAGAAACAAGCTTTCATGCCTCTTATGCTTTTTAAAGACCTCACATTGCTTAGATGAGTGTCACAAAACCTTGCCTTCCTCTACAAAGGAAGTCTCCTAGTAGCTATCAAAGCAGATAATGTCTATATTATCAGAACCTCGACAAATAAAACCATCACTATTGAAGCCACTGCAGAAGTCTTTACTCAGATTACCCATTCTCTATACACAAACTACAATGATCAACAGTTCAAAATGCTTCAAATGCTAGTCTACTACACTCTACAGAAAACACATTTTCTTGCATCTATACTACCTATAGTAGCCAACATTACTCTTCTTTGATATACATAGGAAGGTCATAAACTAGTCTTCATTTAGATATAGCTATACTACACTAGATAGAAGTCCTGCAGTCATGAATACTGGTGCTCCACAGTTTGTATCACATTAGACATGTTTTTCTCAATTCCAGATACCAGAATGAGCAATGCAGTCCACAGTTTATGCAGTTTGCAGTTTAGTAAAGTTATAGTCACAGTATAAAAGGCCAAGCTCCAAAAAAAACTAAAGCCTCAAGCCTACTTATGACTAACACATCTACTGCAACAAACTGCATATATAACAACATGACATGCTCTCATCACTCTTGCACCCAGATCTTTCACTTTGCTATATAGGCCACATGATGCATGCCTCCTATCCCAGACTTCATTTGCCGATGCCCAGTCATTAACTATGACCACCTTTTATGACCATCTATTAGTTTAGATAAAAATGGAACCCTTTTTGACTAAGTTGGTTGGGTACTCTTATATCCTGACCTTAGATACCAAGTAGCCCTGAGAATAGCAGATATCTATGATGCAGACATCTATATCAAAATCTACTATTACTTTGCAATAATCGTAATCTACTATGCTGAATGTGTTCACTATATGGAAGCTCTAAATGGCCCTCCAAATTGGTGACAATTCACTCTTCACATGGCACAAGCAGCTTATGCCGAAGCACTCTCTGGTATAGCTTCTCTCATGGATGTCAAACTCACTACAGGCCTAATAGCAAAAGCTCTAGCTCTACTCCTCCTACATTACTTTTAACATGACCCTAATCATGACTACACAGTCCAAATGCATCTGGAACGAGTCCAAGATGATCCTATACTCTTCTATCCAGGATCTTTACATACTAACAACAAAGTTGAAGAAGTCCTACCTATAGTAAAAGTGTCTCCTGCCCCTACGACAATAGGTAAAATGATAGACAAGGAGTTAGGAAGAATTCCTACCCTAACCAACTACACAAAGACTACAACCACTCTCAACTCCTTTTTATACTGCTCTACTCTCACAAGCAGCACTTTAACCACCTTTACTAACCTGTTGACCTCATACAGTTAGTATGTGGCCCAATACATGCTCGATAAGGCACAACTTGAACATAACCACAACACACTGGTATCAGAGACATCTACTACTCCCTTGGACTATACAAACATGTCCCATGACTTCATGTCCCTACTAGAGCTATACACTATAGCTAGTCCAGAAACAAGCACCTCAGGAAGCATGCCAGCTATACCACCATCTATGATGTTGCTGCCCATACTATGCTACCTACTACTAAAATATACTGCCTTCTTCACCATTGGCAAATATGGTCTTGTTGGCAATAGACCAGAGCCCTGGTGCCTTATCTACCATAAAAAAGGAGAAAACAATGTTTTCATACATCATGAAGATTTTCCTGCAACTGCAACTTGTACAGAACTTGATAACCTCCTTTGCACTGCAATGCCTACATTCCCACTTGACAAGATTCACCACATATGACTTCATCTCGAAAGCACCATCACTCTTTATGTCAATGCTAAATGCACATATATAACCAAAGCCTATGGTATATTCTATGATGAACCCTACACTTGGACCATCGATATGCCCGCTGAAGATGTAGCCAAATAGCATACTTTCTAAACTACTCATTCACTTGAAGATATAATAGCAGCATCCATCAGCCTACTCAAAAAAATAGAAGCAGCTGACTTTTGGAGATATTGCATGATTAACACATTTCAAGTTCCTGCATGAGTCCTCTCTCTCTAATATATTGCACAAGATCTCAGCGAACATGCTAGCTAAGACAAACTCTCCAATGATAATGTCTTTGCAGTTTGACAAAAATACAAATTCTAGCTAATTTATACATTCCAAGGAGAACAAGTTGTCATTGAAAATGAGGAAGATAAATATGAAGACCTTATGTATTCTATCTACACAAACAACCCAGTTCAATGTATTGCTCAACTCTATTGTATGCTGGACCAGGTATGAGATGATAAACTAGACTATCGACTTGACTTCGTCATTGCTGATGCCCTCTTTATCCACAACCTACAGGCTTGGGATGAGCCTATGGAGGGGTGGAGGGGTAATGTTACGAACACCCAGTAAGCAGGCTTACAGGAACCCACTTTTTCCTAGTTTTCTTATTGGTACAAGTCCACAGTCCTTATAACCCAAATCCACCTTATAGATGTATCCCTATTATGCAGTCTATAGCCTTTGCAACCCAAGTTCCCCTGTCCTAGACATACAATCCTCTATCTATTGCTATGCACCTAGATATATCTTAAAAGCTATGATCCGCAGTCCTCAGTCCTCACTTATGACCAGCCTTAGACACATAGCCCTCTATATAGCTATACAAGCACAGTCTACAGTCTGCAGTATATAGCTATACGTGTGCAGTCTACAGTTTCTAGGACTCTTTTATGTATATAAGGGGTGACACCTCAGTAATGATCTCCAGTTTTTAGTCTCTTCTTTTTAGTATCCAATCTATTATACTAGTCACAATCTTTTACCATACTTCTACGTCTTCTAGAGCCCTGACAATCTTTTACCATATTTCTACATCTCCTAGAGCCCTGTGCTCTAGTACCCAACTACTAGTCTCACAACTAGTCTTTGGTCTAAATGACTTAATCTCTGGGTTAAACCCCAAAGGTCGAGACATAACAGAGGTTGTCACCAAAGGTGTTGAGGTGCCATATGAGAATATCAATAAACAGGATAACCTAGTGCACTAATCTCTCCGTGCTGTACAAAATACTGTCTGTAGCATAAAGAAAAGCCTAAAGGAGCACTGTTAGTGTGCACAAAGTATATGATTCAGTTGAGCGCTGCATACCTCAAGCAGTACTTTAAGTTGCATCAGGATCTGCCACTCCTCCTCCAAGAGAGTGAAATGTTTGAGGTGTGCAGAGCCTGCACAGTTGAACTATGTTAACTGGCAGACATCATGCAGTGGGTAGCAAAGCTCAAGGGCATGCTTGATAACCATTATTATTATGTTCTAGTAGGTCTTAACAGGATAGATCAGCATCTTAGAGTTAACATTGTAAGAATATGTGCATGTGGTGAGCTCTTCATGGATATGAGGGCTATACTACATGCACTAGGAGAGTTTGGTAATCTGGAAGGTAATATTAGCATCTAAACATCTCAAGAAGCAAGTAGAGATATGGATGCACCTTTTCTACCATAAGGTAGGTAACATGAACATCTGTGATGGTCAGGACAAGCTTGGAATGATCTTCTTCTATTTTGTTGATCTTGTCGATTCTCTAATCATCTGCAGCCTCTCGCTTAGGGTCTGCTTCTTTGGTAGCATCCAAGTCATCTTCATGCATAGGCACCAGCTTATTGATGACTACACCTGGGGCATCATTGAGTATGATAAGTTCTGGATTCTCCAGCATATTGACCCCACTCTTGTGCTTTACATGCTCACAATCGAACTGGAACATAATAGCCTGCATACCTGTAAAAATTATGCTAACAAAAGAACTATATTAATCTAACTTGAAACAAATACCTTGACAACAAGATTCAAAATATGCCCAAAGCAGCGCATCTATGCCACTGACCTATGGAAGCCTGGGAGGAGGAGCTCCATCTCCTCCATTATTGTGGTTTTGTTCTCCACATTGTTACACATAATAGCAAGGACCTGTAAAAATAGCATAGTGAGCCTATTTCTAGCCGGTAAATATAGTGCAGGCTAGAGATGCACCTTTTCAGCAATACTGTACCCCTTGAGGCAATCTACAGGCCTTTCTGCAAGGTACTTGCTAGTGTGCGAGCTTATAAGCCTGTCAAGATAGTTAGTATCATTTATGCAAAACAAGACTGGTATAGCATGAGAACATACTTTATAAAATCAAGGATAATGTGCTAAATTTTTCCCCTTTTATGCCAATGTATGGTCATGCTGAGGAAGGAGATAATATTAGGAGATATCTAGCTGTTGATGCAAATATGAATCTTTCCTAGAATGTCCTATATCTATGTGGTTAGTAGAGAGACATGCTAACAGAGGAGTGAATACTATACACTTGAAAATAATTGATGAGTCGGCTCTTGACCTCTGCAAAGATGGCCTAAATGTCACACAATAGGGTCATATGTGAGGGCAACTGTACCTTGGTATAAAGCATCTGACAGATCTCATGAAACTCCGAATTTTCAATGATAGTAAATGGGCAGTAGCAGCAGGCAACCCACATGGCTAGGAGGAAGCATATCTGTGAGGTGAGTATGTGGCCCCCAAAGTATATGCTATAATCATTTCTGCCTCTGGTATAGTCTACAGGGTACACTTCTTAACATAGTGGGTGAGGTTTTCCATTGACTTTACCCATGTAAGGTGATCGACATGCTTGGAGGGGTACCTAGAGGATATAGTGGTCAACATGGAATAATCAAGTTGAATGTGACAAGAAACAAATAACTCACTTGTGGCACTTGAAGCGATAGATAATCATCCTGTTTGGGCCCTTGATGATGAGTGGAGTGTTAAAATGTTTGTAGTAGATAGATGTCTAATGGGTAGACTAAAGCTCTGAATATGGGCAAGGTTAGTAGCATTGAACTTACCTACTAAAGCAAATGATGTACTGAGAGCCTTCTTTAGAGCAAGATCACTGTATTTGTTGAGAAAGAGAGTGTAGTGGCTACCAGGAGGAGCAGGCATTCCAGCCATAAGAGCTACAGCCTTCGTCCAGGCACTAAAAGCAACAATGAGGTCCTCATCACTATCATTATTAGATGAGGACTTTGCTAGGTCGTCATGCACATAGATCTCTTCTTTTTGCTTGTCATTACTCCTGAAGAGGATGTAGGTCAGTTCAATGGCCTTGCACTTAATGGGCAGTACACAGAGCTTGGTGGGGGCAAGAACAGGCTGCACACAAGCCTTTTCCTTCAACTTCTTGAGGCACTTGTGGTCAGGAGAGCAGATAGTAGAAGTTGCAGCCTTGGACAAGCTCAAGGAGGCTCGGGGGATGGTATTGCTACTGTGCAAGGTAGTCTCTATGCATGGCTACTTGTGGTCAGTCTTGTGCACTGACTGGCTACTCATAAAAGATAAAAGTATTGTTGTCCAAATTTCCAGTAGATATCAATGCAGAAATAAGGGTTAGGATAAAGAAAGAGAGTCTATCAGCCAAGCCAGGGTACCATTGTATAAATAAAAGAACTTATGTACTGAATGCTAGGGCAACATTCTACAAAAGCAACATTTTACAAGAGACACCTGGTTTCTGGTGAAACTAGCAGGAGTGACTGCTTGATTCCTTAGTAAACTATGTTGGAAGTCTATACAAGACCTAGCTAAAAATCATGAGCAATTGCCTCGATGAATGGTGAACTAGAGTACCTTCATATAGTCTCATAGTTTCCTCTCCAACAAGAAATATCACCTACAGTTTCCTCTACTGCGAGATGCATGATAGGTTTCCCTGTAAACAATGTGAGTGTTGAATAGTTAGATAAAATATTCTAATGTAGAATAATATACAGCTAGCAGGAAAGAAAAATGGAGAAGAGAAATAGTAGCTACGTAGCCTGTGCATTGAGTTTGGAGAAGGAACAAGCCATCAAACCTTGTTTCTCTAACTGTAATAGTGGCTTACCCATGAGAAAGACCTCCCAGTGGTGAACCTTCACAAATGTCATGTGGCTTATCTGCCCACCTTCTACCTTTGTTCCCTTACCCCACCAGCATATCTCTATCCTCTCAAGTAACCTTGCTCATGTGAATTGTGATCCCTTTCTCTACAACTTAGCCCATATCTCCAAGCTATTAATGTGCCGATCATTCTACTCAGATCTAGATCTAATAATTTTCTCAAATGCCTAAGTACAGTGGTTCATCATAGCCTAACTCATTTCTACATCTATGGATGCCTAATAGAGAAGATGTTACTTGGATTTTAGGTAGAATTCTTCTTTCAAATGGCTCCTCATATTCTAGCAGGACTCTGACCACTAGTACATGTATAGCATGAGTTCCTATTATACACTAGCATCTGACTTGCCACAGTTGTGGCATGATTCCATTGAAGATACCTTGTTCCAAGTCTACAGAGCAGCTATAATGTCGATGAAAGTCTTTTCTGCATACTATCTAACTGCTGCATTCTATCCCTTATTTTCATGATTTCTCTCGCTGCACACCACAATGGCTGAACCTACCATCGATGACTTAGACTTAGATGTCCCTCTCATTTACCTTTTACCTGATACCTGGACAAAGTAAATGCAGCATCATATCAATTATCTGGTTCTTCTTGTAAATTCAAAAACAGCGAACATGATGGTAAGTTATTTCATACTACTCTTGGCCTACCTTTAGTGCTAGATCTTACTAACATAAATCCCCATGCTAGATACTCATCCTGACAACTGAATCACCTAACGCCCTCAATCATGCTATGTTCAATGAATCGCCCTCATTCAAGATGATGGAGGCTCTTACTGCAACCTCATGCCTGACCAATACTAAATGCTTTTTGGCCTTTCACTTGCCTTCTATACCATTGTATTCCCATCCATCACCATCATATCCAACATCTATCAGACTGTCATCACTCTCCTTTATGAGGTTGCGCATAACCTCAATAACTATGAGCCTGTTGATAAATGCTTATTCCGGGTTTTGGAGTGGGCTCACACTGCATTCCCAGATGTACATCCCCTCCTAGATGCTTTTGGTTGGCTTGTATTCCTATCTGACTGTACTGCACAGGGTGTTTTTAATTACGATGATATCCTACTCTTGCATGAGCTAAAGAAGAATGGTTTTAAGCTACTCGCAGATATCACAGACCTCCTCGCCAACCTTCACATTGGCCCTGTAACCCCTAAACACATTAATAAGACCGCCATGATCCATATAACCTCTCTTACTGCTACAAGTCTCAATGTTCTCAAATCTGCAGAAAACTCTGAGTCAGGTGCTGCTCCTCTTAGGTCTAGCACTTTTCTGCCCATTCATGCTGCATTGGAACCCAACGTACCTATCTCTGCCAGGCCTTCTGACTCCCTGGCGACTACTCTGGTCATGACCCTAACCACTGCTTCTAATGTCCATATTTCTACTTTACCTGCCTTTACCTATCACAGATCTTGCGTGCACTGCTGAAGTCCTCTGGCCTGCTTTGCTCCACTTCCTCACAGAGTTTCAAGTCCCTCAGTCTCTTCTCAATACTGTGCATGAGATGACACTGCTTTCCTCTACCTCTGTGTATGCTGAGCGTACTATTACTTAACTGAGCAGTCAGTCAGGTGCCTCAATGACTGCTACTACAGAGAGTGAGGATACTCTAGTGGGGTCAGAGGTAGAGTTGGAGGTGGACTCTTCAGATAAGGATAATAGTGGGTATAACAGCAAGACACAGAGCATGCCAAGTCTTCAGTCGGTGCAGAACTTAAGCAATAGCGAGTGAAGGGTTCAAGTGGGCATTCACAGGTAACAAAAAGTTTTGAAGTAATATAGGATTACTATTATACTGAGAAGTTCCAAAGCTTAGCACGAATGTACAATATGTAGTCTTTTGAAGTGTTTTGATATTGTGTATGCATTTTGGGATAATATACAGTGTATCTGAAACCTGCAAACATAACCATATACTAGTGCTCTGAACCACCTGTACGTTTAGGTGGTTTAAGATGCTATATACCTTAGTGTGTGCTGCTGGTATTCGCATAGCACTTCGGCTTCCATCTAAGGCAGGTATGCTCTAGTAACTAATGCGTAGGTATCACAATGATTGTCCAATAGCTACACTTCTGTGTCCCATGCAGGTTCTTCCACTAGGCTAGCATATCTTCAGTAGGACCATCCTAGCTTGCAACTGCATCTGGGTTCGGTGGTATACCACTTTACTGGGGCCTTGTGCACCATGGTTAGTCTACGGTTATTACTAATATAGCTATATGCCTGATCTAGATCTGTGGTGAACACAAGCCGCAGATACATATAACCCACAGCTCATAAACCCATAGTTTAAGTAGTGGCTTAGTTTATTGATGACTGCAGGGTTGAGCTGAGCCATATTTAGCCTTATCCTGTGACCTGTCATTGTGCATATACCTGACTAGCATAGCCATCTGCTGCACAAACCCTTGCCCAACCTATGCACTTGTGCTCTTGGCTATACAGACGTGTCCAGAAGTACATAATCCTGCCAGCTCTACCGAGTTGACCACATAACAGCCTTGAGGCATAATTCTATTGATATCATAGCACAGCTAACTGTCATCATGCAACCTTGACCTATGCTATTGCAAACTCTGCACATAACAGACTTGGCACATGGCAGGATTCTGCCAGAATGAGTCCTGTAGTATGAAAAAAGGATCAGATAAAGTGTGGACCCTCACATCTTCCCTCCACCAAGACCTGAACTGTTCTCAGTTTATATGCACACTGCTAGCCAAACATACGTGAGCAAGCCTGCATGATCCAGATGTCCAAAAAATCTATAAAGTTGCTGTAGTTGCCATAGTCCAGAAAACTGAGATTGCTTTTTAACTATCATGAGAGATGGCCGACTATACTCACATGCTTGAGCTTATCTAGTTTTGTGAACACATATATGTTGAGCTTTGACTCTACATAATACATGTAGCTACCACTGACTTAGCAAGCCTTGAGTGGTCTTGGGCTGAAGAACCTGATACAGTACATGTTCTGACATTAAAGTCATATTCTTTCTGCAAGTCCTTGGTAGGTCCAGCCACATTGGTGCAGCCACTACATGACTGACCACATGCTCTGCAGGAGGTCCTCTACTGTATACTATTTGGAAACCCTGTTGTTCTGATACTTGTTGAGTGTGCCACAGCTGCCCTGTAGGCCTGTGGCCACGATAGCCTAGCAGGGTGTCAAGCACCACTATGCACAATGGTACAAGATACAGCATATTATAGAAACTTCAGCAAATGGGTACCTCATACTGTGTGAAGTTAAACACAGCTGACACACTATATATCTTCTTAAGTGATTCTGGACTGACATGCTACTGGCGCTGTTGGCAAAAGTGGAAGAGCTCAACTTCTATGTGTACAGCACATATACCCACTACCAAAGCCTTGCTCATGGACTATCCACTGGTGAGGTCCCTGCCAGCGAGAGCATATCAGCCTGCTGGTTCTGGTTGCAAACTGCTGGTGACATTGTGCCAGAGATTACAGAGGCTGCTGTCATCACTAGCAACCCCACCACTATGCAGATACTCACCAATGCTGACTAGCTACTGAGCAATGCTGCCCAGATGCTTGCTGACCTTGAGCACTCACTGGCGGACCCCTCTGATAGTGCATTTGAGTCCAACTACAGTGCTCCACTAGCTGACCAACTCACTACCGAGTAGATGCCCAGCACTCTTTCTACTACTGAAACAGGTCCATTGGTCTAGTGGCTTGCATGCCTATGCAATACTGAGACCTTTGCAGACATTCCACTCATCTGATAGGATAGCCAGCTGTCTAAAAGGGTTGATGGGTATGCAGCGTGAAAGGAAGCATTGGGGTATAGTGTGGAAAAAAGCCTCAGGAGAAGCATTAGAAAAGGCATCAGAAAGTGTCAGAAAGCAAGTAGTAGTGCAAATCCGCAGAAATGTAAAGGGTCGCACGCCCAGCACTTGGTTCACTAGGGTCTACCTCATGTAGTGCTGCGTGCAGTATATATACTTGCTTTCTTACCTCTGTCTTGCCTGGTGCTCCTGTCTAACCTGCTTTAACCATGTCCACCACTGGTCCCTCTATTAGTGAAATCACACTCGACTTCTACTACCTTGAGCCTGGCTATACTTCCGATACTGATGAGAAGGCCGAGGAGTTCACTATGCTCCTCAAACTTGTCAAAGACCTCAAGGATGTGGACCATCCCCAGAAGCCGAGTGACTATGCATCATTTATTGCCTAGTTTCTCGCAGTGCTCTTTTTCTGTCCCATACTAGCCTGCCTGGACCCCCTCTTTAACACACACTTGTGCTAATGCATGAGCATAATATGGATCCCCTCATTACCAACCGGTTTCTTCATGACTACTTTGATGTAACTCAAAGTACTGCACTCTGCGCCATTCAACAAGAACTTGGGACCCTCGAGTCAGAGCTCCAGTGCACCCAAGGTAGCCTGACCACCTTGATGTGATTGGCCACCAGCAAAGCAATCTCTAACAATGAGTATGCAAGGTGGCAAGTGGAGTACTAGGAGCAGCTGCACAAGACAGAGCAGCAGATGGCCTGGCACTAGGCCTAGCAGCAGTTCCTTGAAGGAGAAGATACGTATCTTCGCTTTTTTATATAGTTTCTTCACCCTAACCTTCTGGACCAGTTGTGACTGTGGAGAAGATGGGTTACTACTGTCTGCATCTCATCATCGAAATCAACCTCGGTGGCACAGATATCGAGACCCCCATATCTGCCTGTGCACAGCCACCTGCACTCTACTGCAGTTTGGCCATG
Organism: Ganoderma multipileum BCRC 37180; assembly: GCA_000338015.2. Taxonomy (NCBI): domain Eukaryota; kingdom Fungi; phylum Basidiomycota; class Agaricomycetes; order Polyporales; family Polyporaceae; genus Ganoderma; species Ganoderma multipileum. The sequence goes on along the minus strand of BACB01000291.1, from coordinate 11,181 downwards.
GCCACAATGCCCTCTGCTCCTTTCTGGCAACCATCTTCCATTGCCTGCATGCTGAGCAGCATCCCAGCTGTCCGCAGGAGCCAGTCCCACCCACTACTCTATCACATTCTTGCAGCACCTTGTCTTCTAGCAACAAGTGTCCTCGCTACTCGACTCTTCTGCTCCAAAATGATACACTAGTAGAACCCTGTGCAGCCACTCCAATGAATGACAAGTCTGCTCCCTTCATCAAGAAGGCCAAGCATGACTGGAGCATGACTTATCCTGTGCCTGCCGAGCCAGCTCATCCATGGGAGCCAAGCAAGCCTTCTTTGTCATGCAACCCCTCCTTGTTCGAGTTCCCCAGGGCCTGCAACAAATGCTAGTCGCACAAGCATAAGTGCAAGCCCCATACCACTGACTCTCGCTGCCAGGGCTTGTTGAAGTCGGCGCTGTAGCGCACGCGTTTTTGACTGTACCAAGTCTACGTTTATATCATACATAGTTTACAATACACTCTACCTCGGGTAATTTTCTCCTGCCTAGATTATGCCTCGTTATAGAGATACAATGTACTCATCGTGAGAGACTCCAATTAGCGCAGATCTAAACACACTACTACTTTACACTGTAGCATACGCATTTCTCGTCCTTTAGCGCCATAACAGCGCCAGTAGATAGAGCGCCTTGTAAGCGACCTAGCACGTGCTCTATGAGCTGTCTCGACGCCTCAGTCAAGCTCTGTTGTCCTTAGACTTTACAGAGCTTGACTTAGGCCACTGTAATCGCTCTGAGGTGCACTGCAGCTAACACCTTCCGGGTGCTGCCATACCATGCATATATGCAGGTACTCACTATTCTGGCAGGCCTACTGGATGCCGATTCAAAGTGCATCCGGCAGCTAGAAGAGTTGTTGGACCTGGGTGCAGATGCAGAGATGCTCAATAATGATGTGATGGCCGCACCAGCAGATGACATCTAATACCAGTATCCCAGATGATGCATTTTGGCACTTGTTTGATTTTATTTTTGCTTTGTTCTGTAATCATGGACTGTTATACTATACACCCACTTCAGGCAGCAATTATGCTCCTTACCACTTCTTTCATCTTTGTGTGCAGTCTTGCAGCATTTATCCTGCCACTCCCAGTCTCAGCTAGGGATAGCCGATTTTTTTGGTGGAAGAGAGAGCTGACTGGCTGTTACATAGCTACATACAGGACTCTTACTATATAGAAAATATACTACATTGCATGACTCATTCAGAACAGTATGGATGCACTTTACAAAAATGTATGAATAGCATAACCAGGCTGCATGTGCATGTGCATGCATCAGAGCACCATGAACATGGGCAGAGGTATCGGACTTTGCACACTTATTTATTTTAGCATACAGCTACCCCCCACTACCCATGATACAACCAACCACATAATACAACATAGGACAAGAGAGGATGATGCAGCGAAGCAAAACTAATGACAAGGTACAGATAGGCTATGCAGATGGGGACCTAAGAAGATGACAGCACAAGAAACTTGCCCACCGCTCAAATGATATGCATCCTGCACTATACTGGGGCCGACGAACTCCCCACTGCAGGCCCGCTCTGGACTGGTAGGTGGTAGCCTACTAGCAATGCGGTGGGAGGCAGGCACAAATAGCAATGCGAACTGCCCAAATAGTAGCCCTGTGTGCTGCTCCTCATACTACTCGAGGTGATGCAACATGTAGATGTTGCGCTGGACCCGCATAGAGAGCAAGTTGTGCTCCTCATGCCTAGCAGCTACAGCAGTCTCCAACTCTAAAAGATAGCGGCAGGCCAAGGAACTGCTACTGGGGACTAGTGCAGCAGGGTGCGAGGAGGCAGAAGGGGCAGACAAAGCAGGGACCTTAGCAACACCAATGGGTGGACTGACCTTCATGACCCTAGATGTCAAGCCAGCCCGAGAGGATGCAGTAGCCACAATGGAGGGCCCAGGAGAAAAAGAATCTACAATAATATCCTCATCACCATCAAACCCACAAGACTCCTCACCAAAAACATCAGAAAACATAAAAAATAAATTAACCACCAACTATTACAAGAAGCTAAAATCGCTAAACACAAAAATGTCAGGAAGGTCGATGGCATACCATGCATGAGCTGAACAGGATTCTGGTATAAAGTCGAGGTGCACAGGGTAGTGGGGTCAACATTGGTGAGCTTCTTCAAGACATCATACTGCTTGGTGGGTAGGATCTACATACAGAAGCTGGGCTGTGCCTCGATGGCCAAGATGACTACCTCTGCCAGTTTGCGCTGGTCGTCCATCAAATTCCGCATGAACAAGTAACCTTCACTGTTGAAGCATGCATAAAGCTTCTTCATCTTATCCCAGATAGAGCCATTGTAAGCGCGGAGCCAGTAGGTGCACCAGTACTTGCTGGCCATATAGCCCTGTTAGCTGCAGTGCGCCTCAGAGCGATTACAGTGGCCTAAGTCAAGCTCTGTGAAGTCTAACGACAACAGAGCTTGACTGAGGCGTCGAAACAGCTCATAGAGCACGTGCTAGGTCGCTTACAAGGCGCTCTATCTACTGGCGCTGTTATGGCGCTAAAGGACGAGAAATGCGTATGCTACAGTGTAAAGTAGTAGTGTGTTTAGATCTGCGCTAATTGGAGTCTCTCACGATGAGTACATTGTATCTCTATAACGAGGCATAATCTAGGCAGGAGAAAATTACCCGAGGTAGAGTGTATTGTAAACTATGTATGATATAAACGTAGACTTGGTACAGTCAAAAACGCGTGCGCTACAGCGCCGACTTCAACAGCTCATAGCCAAACTCTGTGAGCAATTTGCGCAACCAGAGCTTCTCCTGGCCACAAGACACAGTAGCCACAAACTCAGCTTCAGTGGTAGACAGAGCAACAATGCCCTGCAGTCAACTCGACCAGGAAATGGCTCCTGTTCCCATCTTGATCACATAGCCAGAGGTAGAGCGACCAGTGTCAGGACAGCCTGCATGGTCTGCATCTGTGAACAATGTAAACAGCTCCGGATCAGATGAAGGGGAGTAGGTGAGCTTGTAGTTGAGTGTGCCCTTGATTTAGCGAAAAAGATGCTTGACTGCCTTCCAGTGGGTCATGCCTGGATGCTGCGAAAAGCGTGCAAGGTTGCCAACAGTGCGAGCAATGTCTGGACGAGTGGCCACTGCAAGGTAGAACAAAGAACCAACTGCCTGACTGTAAGGAATGTCCTGCATCTCCCTAATCTCTGAGGGTGTTGTTGGAGCCATGTCTGTGCTGAAACGAAGACCAGGATCCATGGGAGTGCTGACTGGGTCACAGTTGGCAAAGCCATATCGCTCGAGGATGTCCAGGGCATACTGGCACTGCAAAATGGACAGGCAACACTTGGAGCGATCACGCTCAATCTTGACACCAAGCAGCCATGAAGTGGGGCCCAAATTGTGCAGTTTGAAGTGCTTGCGCAGGTCATCCTTGACGTGCTGAATCGCAGCCTTGTCCTTGCCAGCAATGGTGATATCATCGACGAAAACAGGGATGATAAGGCGGACACCATCCCGGAGATAAACCCAGACACTGTGCTCACAGACCAGTCGCTCAAAGCCAAGCTGGTTGAGTACCTCATTGAGCTTCTCATGCCAGCATCGTCTAGCCTGCTTGAGGCCATAGAGGGCCTTGCAAAGTTGCCATACCCACTGGGGAGTCCTCTCCTCAAAGCCCTCGGGCTGGCGCATATACACCTCCTCCTTGAGCTCACCATTGAGGTAGGCAGAGGAGATGTCCACAGACTCGAGCTCGAGGTCTTCAAGCGCAGAGAGCGAGAGAATGGCTTGAATTGATGCCCACTTGGGTGTAGGAGCAAAGGTGTCATTGTACTCAAAGCCAGGGCGCTGTGAGAAGCCCTTTGCGATGAGACGACCCTTGTAACGCTCAATTGAGCCATCTGCATTGCGCTTGACCCGGAATACCCAGCGAGAGCCTATTGCCTTGTGACCAGGAGGGAGGAGAACAAGCTTGAAGGTGCCATTTTCGATGAGGGACTGGATTTCATCCTGAGCAGCCTTGAGCCACTTGCCCCGCTCGTCAGGCTCGAGCTGCATGACCTCCTTCATCGACCTGGGCTCACCAAAATGCTCCTGGCTCGCTTTCGAAGCATGCTCAACCACACACTCGAATGCAAACTCCAGAGCCTCATCATATGTCAGATGGTCGAAGTGCTGGCCTGAGTAGACGTCCTCAATGCCAGCCATCATCGCACTCAGTGCCTCTCCATCGCTATGGCCCAGCAGATCGAGTTCATCATCTGATGATGTAGGACTTGGTGGAGGAGACATGTTGCGAGGTGCATATATGTCAGGGCGAGGACAAGGAGGCAGTGGATCGACTAGTGCATCAGCGAGGGGATCAGGCAACGAATTGCGTTCTGGAGGTGGTGGCGAAGGTGGAGCAGGATCAGGAGCAGGAGCAGGAGAGGCTGAGCGAATGCGATGGCGCTGGGGCACCAGATTTTGGTGTTCAAGGTCTCTGGTGTTGAGAGAGCCTTAGAAACGTGTTGAGCGAGAAGGGAGCTTGTGAGCGAGGGCAGGATAGGGTCTGAAGCCAGCTTCACCTTGCGCTTGCTCATGCGCAGAAGGCACTGGTTGACAAGGTGCAGGTGGAGGTGCAGGAGGCTAAGGAGGCTGTGGAGGCGAAGGCAAACGAGGTGGAGACTGTAGAGGTGAAGGCGAGCGTGCTGGAGGCTGAGGACGAGGTGCAGGATGAGGTGCAGGTGGCGCAGGTGGAGCTGGAGGTGCAGGAGGTGCAGGATCATCCCAATCGTTGTCTCCTCCCTGATCCTGCAGCTCTGGCACATGAGGCATGTTGTCCTTAGGTGAATCGACATCGTTTGGAGGTCCTGGAACATCGACCTCATCAAGGAGAAGGCCAAACACATTGATGAAGGGAGAGTTGCCAGGGAAGCAGTGCTCATCAAACACTGCATGCGACGAGATGATCACCTTCTTTGCTGCAGGGTCCCAAAATCGCCAGGCCTTGGTGCCTTCTGGATAGCCAATAAAGACGCATTTGCGAGTATGGGGCTGCAGTGCCTTGCGCTCCTTCTTGCAAATAAGCACATAGGCTAGGCACCCAAAAACTCGAAAATAGGACACATTAGGCTTGTGCCCATCACCCTTCCAGGCAGTGTAGGGAATGCCTCCATCTAGCGCAGCTGTGGGCATGCGATTGCGAGTGTGGACAAAAGTCGAGACAGCATGGGACCAGAACGAGGGAGGGAGCTTTGCTTGAGCAAGGAGAGCTGTAGCACCCTCTGAGGTTATCCTGTTTGCTTGCTCTATGACTCCATTCTGGTGTGGCTCATCTGGCTCAGTATGCTGCCTGTGGATGCCGTGTTGGACGCAAAAATCAAAGTACTGCTTGCCCATGTACTCCCCACCCTTGTCATCGCATGTGGCCTTGATGCGCAGGCCCAGGCAGTTCTCAGCATAGGCCTTGTATGCTTTAAAAGCCTCAAAAGCGTCGCTCTTGCGCTTGAGGTAAGCCATGGCCCAGAAACGAGAGGCATCATCGACAAATACCATCCAGTACTGGTAGCCCTCAGGTGTGCGCACTGGGAGGGGCCCCTTAAGGTCTGTGTGGATAAGGGCAAGGCAAATGAAGCGACGGGAGGCAAAGCGAGGAATAGGGTGCCTGTTGACCTTGCCAGTAAGGCAGGGTTTGCAAATTGCGGGAGGCTGCTGCTTGGAGCAAATGCGAAGGCCAGAGACAAGCTCCTTGCGAATAGCAGAGCGCAAGTTGTCGAGATTGGTGTGGGAGCAGTGCTGGTGCCAAAGGGACAGGTCCTCAATGCATGTAGATGATGCAGACAGCGCAGTTTTGGGGTGGGAGATGGTGTGACCTCACAAATAGCCCACATTGTGCTCATTGACCTGGGCTTCGAAGCGCAGCTGTCCCTGGTGGTAGAACAGTACAGAGGACGCTCATAGCTCGACATCGTAGCCCTTCTCTCGAGTGAGGTGGAAAACAGACAGTAGATTGCTGGCAAGCGCAGGTACATGCAAGACATTGTGCAAACAACAGCTGGTGGCAAAATGCCCTCCCTCTCTGCAGGTTGGAACACCACAGACCCCAAACCAGCTGAGTAGACTATATGTGAGTTGGCGAGGCGAATGGGATGCTGTGGGGCAAGTAGGAGCAAAACCAGTGGCGATGGGGTGTCATGTGTGCAGAGGCACCTGTGTCTGTGTTCCAGCTTGTGGCAGCAGGAGTGGACAGCCAGGACGAGCGATCCGACGAGGAGGAGAGGGCAGAAGCGCAACCAGCACTGACAGCAAAAAGCTGAGGTGCACCCTGTGAGCCAAAGCTGGCATTGGGCCCAGGAGTTACATAGACAACCTGGTGGTGCTCTGGGAGGGGCAGGGGCAAATGCGACAAAGAAGCGCAATCTGCACTCACTGTGGCAGCACCAGCAGATTGCTGGGCTGTGTCCTGGGTAGTCGACGATAAGGAGAACGATGTGGCAGCATTTGGAGCGACCTGGGAGCGATGGGAGCAATGGTGGATGGACTGGGAGGCCTTCTCCTTCACTTTTGCACTGGCACCACATTTGCTGAAGCACTGGTCTTCTGAGTGGTTGCAGCGACCACAGAATGTGCAGGAGACCTTGCTGGCAACGTTAGAGAGCGCAGGGGTCAATGACGAGGTGCCAGGCTGGTTTTCAAGCGCAACAAGCATGTTTTGCAGCTTGTCCAGGGTAAGAGAGTCGTCGAGGAGAAGAGTGTGATGAAGCAATGCAAATCCTGGGGGTAGAGCTCGAATGATGGCCATAAGGACAAGCTCCTCATCGAGCTGGGTGAGCGAGGAGTTGGCAGGGCGAAGGGCCTTCATGTCAGACTTGAGCTGGACAGCTCGAGTGGCCAGAGAGGACAGGGATTCGTCCTCACTCTTGCAGAGGCTGAGAAGCGCATTATAGGTGTTAAACCTCGTACCTGGTCGCTTCTGCATGTGCACAGACTCCAGCTTCTTCTACATAGCGACAGGGTCATCCCTGATGGCCTCCAGATGCGTCTGCTGCTCCCTCTCCACACAACTCCAATCTCCCCAGCTGCCAAATCCACCCTGGTGTCAAAATCTCGCAGATCTCGATGTTCTCCAGCATCCAGGGGAGCGACGAAGCTGGGCCTAGTCTCAGAACCCTGGACAATGCGCAGGGCACCCAGGATGCGAAGCCTGGCCTCCATGCCGAGTCTCCATTGCTGGTAGTTGCGATTGGAGAGCTTGGGGAAGGTTGCAGCGGCTGGCGCCATGGGGCAGGGGTAGTGACGTGGCGCGCAACGAGCAGGCGAAACGACGAAGCAATTGGACGAAAACTGCAAGGAGGAGCGAAGAAATGAAGGAAGAGTGTCCCAGAGCGAAAATGGAGGCAAGCAGATGATGTGGCAGAGAGATGGGGGCTAGGAGAGGCCACAGAGCATTTGGACAGGCGAGTTTGGACATCTTGAGGTGGTCAAAGTGCAGGACTCATAACCTATTAGCTGCAGTGCGCCTCAGAGCGGTCACAATGGCCTAGTCAAGCTCTGTGAAGTCTATTCATTGCAGGGAAGCCAAAGTATGCTACTCACCTAGTCAAGCTCTGTGAAGTCTAAGGACAACAGAGCTTGACTGAGGCGTCGAGACAGCTCATAGAGCACGTGCTAGGTCGCTTACAAGGCGCTCTACCTACTGGCGCTGTTATGGCACTAAAGGATGAGAAATGCGTATGCTACAGTATAAAGTAGAAGTGTGTTTAGATCTACACTAATTGGAGTCTCTAATGATGAGTACATTGTATCTCTATAATGAGGCGTAATCTAGATGAGAGAAAATTACCCGAGGTAGAGGGTATCGTAAACTATGTATGATATAAACGTGGACTTGGCACGGTCAAAAACGCGTGTGCTACAGTGCCAACTTCAACAGAAGGCAGCAACCAGCTGGTCAAACACTGCTCCATCAAGCTCGGTGAGTATGTACATACTGCTGTGGTTGTGTGCAATGACCATGTACGGACCCAGATAATGCAGGCACATCTTGCGGTTTAGCAACTTCTCAATTGCAGTGTTGCAGAGAAGGACAGGGTGGCCTTTAGCGAAGTTGTAGTCATGGATCATTGTATAGTATTGCTCCTCTATCTTTCAAATATCAGTGACTCACTGCATATAGACTTTGGAATGGAGCCAGCAAACCTGCTTGTCACGCTTCTGCTTCTGCAGGGTGATCACCCGGCATGCGATGAGGTCCACTATAGACAAAGCTACATCCAAGGGAGAGACCAAGTACATTGCTTTTGTGATATTGCGCGGGAGTACTGGATGCATGCCTGTGACCACAAAATAGGAAGAACAGCCCATCTGCCAGTGAACGGACATGTAGTTGACCGACAAGACAGAGTAGAGCTTTGTTTGCCACTTGGATGTGTTGCCCTCAGTCACCTTGTATAGCGCATCTTGCATAGGATAGTGTGGGCTCTCGACTATGCCATTAGCCTGCAAGTTGTAGCTGGAAATATGAATGTGGTTAATGTGATACTTCTCTGCCAGGTACTGTAAGGCTGTGACCCAGGGCTTGCCATTATCGGAGATGAGCTTACCCAACGCTCCCCAGTAGAACAGTAGATCCTAAAAAACAAACTTACCAAGCATCTTTGTAGTCTCTGATGTTAGCATGTGTGCCTCTGGCCAGGACATTGTTGTGCAGCATGCATGCACGAGGTACTTGTACTTCTCCAGCATGGATGCAGTATCCACATGTATGTGGAACATTGGAGTGGTAGAGTAGGCCACCATTGGCAGAATAACAACATGTGTTGTTTTCTGAACTTGACACAAGTGGCATGAGTAGATAAACTACTAGATATCACTGTACATGTCAGGCCACCAAAAGCATTCGCATATGAAGGACCATGTTGTGAAGAACCCGCAGTGACCTACATGGTCATGTAGCTCATGCAACAGTTCTAGGTAATGGTCTGGCAGGAGATACTTGCAGTGTATACCTGACTTGACTTTCATCCACAGCTGACTATATGCATCAATGCCGAAATGAAGTACCAGAAAGAGGAATGTGTGGAACTCCTTGTTGGTCATCGCCATTGGCCAGCACAATGTCTGTAGGTAGTCTGCAATGCTTGCTATCTGGCCATTGGTTACCTGTATATGCACACAGAGCATAGAAACTGCTCATACCACAAGACAATCAGCTTAGCCTTAGCCTCCTGTTACGAACACCCAGTAAGCAGGCTTACAGGAACCCACTTTTTCCTAGTTTTCTTATTGGTACAAGTCCACAGTCCTTATAACCCAAATCCACCTCATAGACGTATCCCTATTATATAGTCTATAGCCTTTGCAACCCAAGTTTCCCTGTCCTAGACATACAACTCTCCGTCTATTGCTATATACCTAGATATATCTTAAAAGCTATGATCTGCAGTTCTCAGTCCTCACTTATGACCAGCCTTAGACACATAGCCCTCTATATAGCTATGCAAGCACAGTCTACAGTCTGCAGCCTGCGCAGTCCGCAGTATATAGCTATATGTGTACAGTCTACAGTTTCTAGGACCCTCTCATATATATAAGGGGCGACACCCTAGTAGTGACTCCCAGTTTTTAGTCTCTTCTTTTTAGTATCCAATCTATTGTGCTAGTCACAATCTTTTACCATACTTCTATGTCTTTTAAAGCCTTGTGCTCTAGTATCCAACTACTAGTCTCACAACTAGTCTTTGGTCTAAATGACTCAACCTCTGGGTTAATCTCTAAAGGTCAAGACATAACATTAGACTGAAAACTTTTTACTCTACCTATTCAGGTGTAAAGAACCTACACACCATTCAAAAGACTATTGCTGTAGTTGTTAAGAAGTGCTTAGATACCCAAAAAGACACTAGTAGTAAAGTCTTACCCAAACTATGCTAGTTATAGTAACATGACAAGGAACTTTCTTGAATCAGGAAGAATTCAAGAAGGTCAAGAAGAAACCCAGACACTCCTCAACAAAGGGCCAATCCCTAAAGTAATTAATATAGTGGGACAACAGGAAACTGCTAGAAGGTATATAACCCTGCACAGAAGAAAACCAGCAAGTAACACTTGGCTAACAAGGCTTCTCCAATGAGTACTGGAGGAAGCACCATGCAGACGACCACCAACACCAGTGCTAGAAGGGTTTGGTAGAATACCTCTACTGAACAAAAGACTTGTAATACACTAGTGGCCACTAGTATCACCACCAAGCCAAGTATGACAATATTTAGAAGCAGAAGTCTTTAGACTATCGAGAATACTACCTGATCAAGAAGGACTGGTAATACCTAGACCAGCTAGCAGACTGCTACTACCCATACTAGGACCCTCACAAGTACAGTCCATGGTACCACTAAGGGTTATCAAGCTAATACCTATTAGGCCACTTCATTTTCCAAATCCTACAGACAAACCCTTTCCAAGGGCTACACCAATCAGTAGAGCACCAGCAGATATACCAAGGGTTATACTACAAGGTGCACTGTGGAAAAAAATTAGACTTTCACAAGCAGAGGATAATATCTTCTGAAAGTCAGGCTTAGTCATCCTATTTGAACCAGTCGATTCAAGTGGTACACTAACAGTAGTAGCAGAGATGATTATAGAACAAGACTAATCCGAGTCACTCAGAGGGCTTTACCACTATAAAGCTCAAGCTTCAGTACATATTATCGATCTCTTACACATTGTCATCCAAAATCTGTTGAACATTCGAAGGAACGTCCAACATATTCAGGGAAGACATACACAAGAGCTCGATGCAACTATCTAAGCTTTTAGAACTGTCGAAAAAAATATTGTCAGGTAGGAACTTCAAACTTCTGAAAAATACCTACCAAGAGCTGAAAACATCAAACAGTTTATAGTCAACAGAACAGTGCAACTTCAAAACTATATCTGAAGTATACATAGTCTTTTGGACCCAAACCTTGAAGAAGAAATCTGGAGTCTGAGGTGTATACTCAACACAGATTGACGATACCAAGCACACCTCTCAAGACTTCACTCCAGATATTAGATAAGTTTGGCTTGTACAAACTTACAACACGCATATCATAAAGGAGAAGCCAGAGACTATCACCACATACCTGAAGACAGAACCAAGTGGTATAAGTGCAAGTCATAA
>BACB01000284.1:0-10012 GCA_000338015.2 Ganoderma multipileum BCRC 37180 | reverse complement strand
AGAAATTTGATGGCGTTAGGGTGGTAGCTAGGGCATTCAGAGGAGTAGTGATGCCCAGGAGGGTCCATGATGAATATCGGGAATCGATGTAGGAAGAGGGTATGGGTAGGAAGAGCTCGAGGGTATAGGCTGATTCTACTTAACTTACGACAACCCTTTATACCCGTAGCGTGTTACTAGGGTGGCGAAGGCTGTGACTATCGGAAACGGCACGAGACGGACAGGTTGACGATGAGTCGCCGCCCACTTGTCAAAACTTGTCTGACCAATTGTTTCGCCCCCCTGCGCGCGCGCCGCAACGTTGTTTTATCTTAATAGCTGTTAGGGTCCAGGAAGCCGCCGTGGCTCTCCATTCTTAGGCCGGATTTATGACAATAGATGATACAGGACTTCTAGCAGGCTCGACACCGCATGAGACAATAAAGCAGTGGTATGTTGCGGCCAAACGGCGTCATCGCGCGATAACCAACATCGGTGCTGTGGCGTTGTCAACCTACTGTACCGTATCAGAGACTCAAGGCGTGCATATCCAGAAGCCTGTCTGTGTTTGGGGCAAAATATGCAGCTATTCTATCTCCATGCAGTGCTACACAAGAGCTTTGCAATATGGTACGTCCTGTGGTACAAACGCGCTCGCGCTCCTCTCTGGCTGCACCGTCCCGGGTCACATCAGGGAGTGGCCCACCGTTTATGAACCCTCGGAAACTCCAACGCCGTATAGCAAACCTTGACCCATAGTAGAAGATGAACAGTTCAGTGGTTTATCTTCGAGGACTCCTCCAATCCTATCCATCCGCCGTCATGTGGCTTCTACGGTCCGGATTCAGCCACCATCCAGACGGAACGCCTAGCATGGAGCCGGGTGCAGCCTATCGTTCAATGAATGTTCGTGGGGTTGACGAGAACACGCATCGCTTTGCGACTTGCCTCTTCTTCAGAAGCGCGAGCCACCATTCACGACGGACGTCGAGAGACCTCGATGTTTTAGATAGGACCTATAACGTCGTGCTTCGTACTACAGCTTCATGACTTCGCAGGAGGGCAGCATCACACTGACCGTCGAGATCTTCGTGGGGGCATATTGGATCGGAGTCGCATGAATACAGAGGGGCCGTGATACACGTGTAAAACTTCTTCTATTCATCCTTCTTAGTCGTGAGTCACTGCAGTGACTTTGGGGAAATCCAAGGACGGATCTCCGTCTTCTCCTTATCCCACTGCCAACAGTGAACCATAAGTAACCGCAACCATGCGATTGGAAGATCAGAGTGTACGTACGACATTACCGATCCAGTAAACGTCATTCTCTATGAGCGCCTTGACTTCGGCATACGACTCCGCCTCGAAGATCATGAGGGAACCGACCATCTTCTTCTCGGGGGCGTTTGGAGTGTCAAGGGCCTCGTTTGGGGAGAGCATCGCGCCTCCGACCTCTACGCAGGGATGTTAGCGCGTGAGATGGACTTAAACAGAAGAGGCTACGCACTCATCCTGGGCTCCTTGGCTGCATTGGCGAGGTGCGCTTCACGGACCTTGAAGCGACGCTCGATCGCACCTTCGTCGGTATAATCGGGTGCATAGACAGCAAAGTACGGCATTTCTGCTCTGAGGGATCGAGCCGGGGTGAGTGGTGACTGGTTCACACAATCCATCAGAGTCTTTCGCACCTTATATATGCCGGCCACAGCGTGCGGGGGCCCTGAGAGGTCAGAGGCATGAACAAGGAAGGATTCCCTCGGAAGGCGATGTCCCGGTCGGCGTTTATCGGGCCGGGACCGGCCCAGCGCTTGGATTCTCGTTCCGACGCAGTGCAGGCAGCGGCAAGGCAGCGGAGACTGGTTCTTTCCCTTGGACGACGCTGACAGCGACCGCGACCAAGCACGCTGCCCTCAGTGACTATCTACTTCCCCTGATACTCCGATGTGACGCTTCTATGCCGATTGCGCCACATTGTTCGCGTTTTGAGAAGCTGGTTCTCTGATCCCTCGCGCGGTACCTCGGTTAGCGTTCTGTTAAAGGCGCTCGACGTCTCTGCTTCTGCCTCGTGATTCCTGGGCTTGTCTTCACCGAGCATCACCCAGAGTACCTTCGCGTCGACTTTGCCAGCATGCGCGGTCTTTCCTCAACGCCTGCCGTCCCATAGAACGCGACGAGTTTCGTATTCATTCCCTTTGGAGAAGCGAGAGAAACGTGGGTGCCCTCCCAAAGGGGCTATCCTGGAGATGACAGGGAGAACTAGAGAGGTATGTCCGTCCGTATCCATAATCGTGGTGTCTCGATCGTATTGGTTTCCAGCTGTCGATCACGTAGCAACCACGCCTAGTCTCCAGGCGAGAAGGCACCCGCGCAGCTGCCTTACGGGACTCAATGGAGAGTAGGGGGGCTATGGGCATCAGTATGATCTCGAGCGGGCGGGAAATCGCGGGGTCGGACGACCAGTGCGTCTTCATTCGCCTTTTTCCCGCTTGCTGTGTGCTGATGGACCTTGTGTATACGACGCCGGTGCTACAACTATAAGCATCTACATATTCAGCCCACGTATGCATGGACGCGGTGTCAATGACCTTGCTGAAAAGTCCGATCATCAACTTTGCAATGGAACTGATCGGGACCAGCGTCCGCATGGTAGAGAATCCGCATGGTAGAGGATCCTCAGGTATGCTCCACTTCTCATACCCTCATACCTCCGACCCTTCATGCGATATCACTGCTTCTAGGCGAAGGATGGTGGATTTCCCGGCCGTGACGGACCAAAGGAGATCTAGAGCTACAACCTTCGCATACATGTATGTTGGTACATCATACGTCGCCCCTCTCCAACCCGTGTCCTCTTCCTGTGAGCACCCCTCGGTCTTCCCGTCTGTTTACAACGGCTTACACTATCTTACAAGGCCACCAGTCGCAGCCTAACCGTCAAAACCAGCTTCCACCCTTCCTCCACTCGTTAAGCTTCTCTTGTCGGTTGACCTCCGTCTGGCATGCCTCGCAGAACGGCGTGCCGCCGAAGCTCTCTGCGGCGCGGTCACTCAGCCATGGCTACGGGGCAAGTAGGGTTGGGTTCTACACACCGTGCGGCACCTCAACTGCGTGGCTGGGGTCGTAGATTCCTTGACGCGTCAGTACCGTCGCTCGTTTGGAGGAAGATATAGGCTCACTTTCGACCTGCCTGCCAGTACTCCCTACACACGACCTGAAAGGCAGATGGACATTTAGCGAGCTACGAAGCGGTCGGGACCATAGGACGTGTGCTTACCTCTTGGTCGTTCCACGGAGAAGATACAGGTACTCTTCGTCAGCGGGTTCCTCCATCCAAGTGGCAGTGTATGCTCACCTGCGTCCTGTACTTGTGTCCGCACCTGACGAATGGGTTCTTTTGGTGAGTAGCAGCTAGCATCAGATCACAATACGAAACTGACTCGTAAGTTACTGTATACCTGCCCCCTCCAATATCAATATCGACCGGGACTTCCGCAGATGGCGCAACTGGAACACTCACGTATGGAGAAAGCACATGTTGCGGCGGTTTTCTGGGGGTAAGGTGCCCTAGAAGTTGTGGGATGGACGATGCCTGGCTCGAAGGTGTAGCACATACTCCGTTTAAATACCCTGTAGCTTTTCCTGACGCAACTACAGTTCGCCCCGCTGCCAGCATACCTGTCCGAGGCGTAGTTTCCGACAAGAGAGGTCGCCCCGCGGGTCTGGAGAGGACTCGGAGGGGGCGAACGGGAGTACCGCGCTCCGGCTTGTCGCCTCCCGCCTCCGTCGCGGCGGACCGGCGTACACTTGCCGCTAAAGAGGCCCATGGTTTTGAACGTTGACGGGGCGTTCGCTACGAGCAGCGAGAGGGGAGCGACTCGACCACGCCGTCTGCAAATTCGTAGACAGACATGGGGCACCAAGTGCAAGTTGCCTTGTATGGCAAGGGCTGCTAAACCACTCACCACGCCTCCAATGCGCGCGCGGTGTTCAGTGCCAGCGCCCGCTCACCGTACGTGAAGCCCATCGTAGTTGTGCTTTCGGTATTACGCTGACGATTTACGCCTCAAGGTCAGATCACGACTACACACCAACCATCCTCGCGCCCCGTGGCCATATGAAATTGCGCGCGGCCGTGCTGCGGTACCGTCCCTCGTGCGGGGGTTCAAGATATTTTCCTGCCTCCTGGACCCATTGCACGACCTTCTGCCCGCGAATCCTCGCCTCTTGCCATGATCCGTCCGCGCAACCAGATTCGCGCCTCTTTCACTCTGGCGACGATGAGGCTGTTCCGCGAGCTTGGAGGATTCTCACTCTCATCAGGCACTCGAGCTCGCAGTCGTCGTGCACTGTAGAGCTTCCTTACCGCCCCCACCGCCGCTTTGGCCCCACTTCCCCCCCCTCCCAAAAGTCCGCCGCTTACCGCAGCGTCGCACACCTATACAACTTGGAGTTGAGACGACGAGGAAAGTGTTTCCTGATCCCCACACCTTCGGATATCCCCCTCCCGTTATTCGAACACTTGGACAGCGTGCTCATGCCTCCGAGAGCGTGCTCCTGGGCGGTCCCGACACGGCCGGCGATAGACGAGCCCTGGGTCGGTCACTAGGAGCGCACCTGAACCAATTGTACCCATCCACAGTGGAACGCTCCGTCGGGTGGCCGACATCTCCTATCCCGCACCCAGTTCGTCCGCTCCCTGACACAATCCCCGAATGTTGCACTTGCAACCCGATTAGAGTGAACTTCATCTTGTTCCATGCCGAGAGACATGTGAGTACCTCCGGTTCGTTGGTGTCTAATTAATCTGCCGACTGCTGATTGCGGTTCTGCCAGGCTGTTTTGTAGGCGGAAGGGTTAGACCGCAGGAGCTCAAGACGTTGGGGCGATCCTCTGACAGGCTCAACAGCACGATCTTTGGACGAGGACGTTCTTAGACCGTCGTCCTCCTGCTCTTCGGCGGCAGCGCAGTCTCGGTCGTCATCCGCCCCGGGTTCTTCGACCTGAGCAATAGCACTGCCGTCCAGAATTACACCCGGAACCTTGTGGCCGACCGTGACCTTGACGTCTGCATCTGATACGGGCCCTCATTCTCCGTACCGTCCATGGTGGTTTCTCCATGTGGGTCCCTGATCACGTTCGCCCCCGGGGTCGTTCAACTACGCATTCGAACCATACCTCACCGCTGAAGAGTACCTCGCTGCCGTAGTAAGCCCATCGTTGATGACGGCTGTTACAATCCATCTCTTTCGACGCGGCCCAGAGGCCACAGCCACTGGCCAGGCTCTGGTCACACCCGGACTGTCTTACGACGTTCGTTCTCATCAGATAAGTATTGCGTTAGATAAACCGCGATAGAGCACGTCCGGTGACGAACAATCGAAGATGTCGCCGGGAGGATAACAGGAGTAAGGAGGAGAGGAAGTGAATTCTATTCGTAGTAACGTCGGTGCCAGGTGGATTGTCCATCGGAGTTGTCCCCCTACTCTCGCGAGCCGTGCTTCTGATGGTTCTGCAGCCTTGACAAATTATCGGTTTGTATTTCGTCAAAGTTACAGTTTCATCCGATTTCACAGCATCAAGGGACATCGGAAACTCGGTGGAGATGACACGGAACGATGGCCCATTGATTGCATGCCCCAAGCTGAATTTCAGTCTCGACTCTCACATCGTTTGGCTTCTCCGGGTCTGTATTGCGGTCGCGGTGAGCGGGTTCCCCCCCCCCAAGTGCGATCGCTTGGTGCCCTCGTTGCAACAATGGATGGTACTAGTCACTGCGTGTCGGCACCTCGTGAAAGCGGGTCTGCCTAGGTTTGAACCCGTACGGTAGGCGCGGATAAACGCACGTAGACGAAGGCATCAAGGTCGTGTAGACACACCCTCGAGTACTTACCTTAAAACTTAAACCCATACAGTACCAGAAACAAGCGTAATCGCGAGGTACATCTACGTGAGATAGCAGCTGCCTCCGTCTACGTGCTCCTAGATCCGCTTATGCCTGATACTCACTTCACCGCATTGAAGACGAGGGAACACCACGACACATCGCACGCACGCACGACCGAGGACGAAGCACGTCCGTGAGAAGAGTGTTTTGAGTTCCTCTGCATTAAATGTAATAAGGTTGGTGGTATAGTAACATACAAGCATCTTGACGCGCAGCGACAAGCTCAGCAGAAGATAATCTCGAGGCCGACCTGGATCCCAAAGCATGTCAATACCACGAGTCGATGGAGCACGATCACCGCACGATGAGAGAGTGAAACTTACGTCGTTGGTCTCGCACTGGCGCTGGGCAGTGTAGTCGTCGGTCTTGAAGAACGCATTCTGCGTGCCGCAGCGTGGACCTGTGCAGGTCGTGCCCACGCCGTTACAGCCGTTGTTGTACCGGAAGCCGGTCTTGATGTTGAACTGGTGTGGCGGGATCAAAGTCAGGTCCGTCGACGAGCCGCAGCCGGGGCAATTGGGGTTCTTGAGGGTCGTCTCGACGGTCAAGCAGTTATCACCGTTGAAGCCACAATTGCCTAGACGATGGAGACAAGTGGCAACAGTCAGCAAGACCACACACTTACGAAGGCCAAAGCGAAGACAGCGCACCGGTCTGGAGGTAACTGATAACCACGGGTCAACACATACATCAGATCAAACATTCAGGAGGATCGGCATACGCAATGGCAGCAGTGAGAGGGCCGTTGGAAGTGTAGGGCGCGCCCTTCGAAAGAACGTTCGGGCCCTGGATGAGCATGGGCTGGGGAAGAACAGGTTAACGGTTAGCAACGTTGATCGGCATCGTGGTTCGAGACGGGCCGCGTACAGTGCCATGACCGCAGCTATTAAACGTATGATATCAGAAGGCTATCCCCACGCCAGCGGAGGAATGCGATACTCACCGATTGGTGAAAGTGACGGTATGCTTCTCAGCCACGGCGGAACCAGCGAGGGCAACAAGAGCGAGAGCGGAGACAAGGAGCTTGTACATGACTACAAAGATAAAAGGATAAAAGAAAGTTTAAAGGGTTGAAGAAGAAAGTGTCAAAAGGCGTCAAATTCGACTAGCGAAAAAGAACGAGAGTTTGAAAGCAGAGGAACGAAGGAAAGTGAAAGTGAAGTGGAGAACCGGCTTGGAGATGGTCGCGCTTTTAACCTCTAGACACAGGACCAGTGGATCCAGGCCCCAAGACCGCGAGGCGCAGACGTCAGGCCTCGTCGGGCGCGTATCCTCGGCTCTGCGATGATGCGACACCC
The DNA here is from genome assembly GCA_000338015.2 of Ganoderma multipileum BCRC 37180. NCBI lineage: Eukaryota > Fungi > Basidiomycota > Agaricomycetes > Polyporales > Polyporaceae > Ganoderma > Ganoderma multipileum. The sequence continues at coordinate 2,791 of BACB01000284.1, read as the reverse complement.
GCCACATGTGCGAGTGTTCCGAGTCTTGAGGACGCAGCAGTCTATCTTTCGCTTTGCTGTGTGAGGTTGTTCAGCATCACAGCATCAGTGACCGCAAGAGCCGCTAACGCCCGCTGAGCGCATTGCCACTTTCTGGTTCCCATACGCACTGCACCCCGCCGTCGAAGGCTGTTGATCCCACCCGAAACTAGAACCCCCAACCGCCAGCCGGCACGGCGGCAGATCCACCAACGGAAGTTCCTTTGGCTCGAGGTCCGTGACGCTCAGAGTCCGCGGTGTGTAGGTGCGAAGAATCCGGGCATTCATCGCCGAGCAGCTTCTAACGAACCTAAATCCTTCTACCCTCCAAACGACAGTGGATAGGTCCAGACACGCGGTCCGAGCACCCGCCTCGTCTGTCGTGCTTCATCTGCGTTGGCGGCGGCAAAATCCTAGCGCTCGCGGGAGCTCCTCACTCTCCTCGATTGTGTCCTCGTCGGGCTGCCCCTTCCATAAGTTCGTACCAAACCCCTACCACATGGACTTGAGAGGCACGGCACGCGGGACGGTTGTGGTATGAGACTAATTTAGCCCCTTCCACCGCGACTTCGTCCCTACAGTCTCGTCCACGCTGGGCGACGGGGAGACAATGGCCTTCTCAAGTGCCTTCTCGCCCCGCTTCTTGAGCCTCAGAGACATAGCGGCGTTGAGCGAATCGACATAGGATTCATACTTCACAATCTCCGTCAGCAGTAGTACCGCGACATCTTTTCCCAGTTGGAGGAGGCCTTCTGTGCGTTGGACGACCGAGGCTGGTACTAGACGTCATCAAGCGGCTAACGATCAGCTATATGCTCTACGACTATGATGCATCAGACCGCAGTGAGTACTCACTGGTTAGGTCAGGGATTCTCAGTTCGTTGTGTTGCTGCAGCTCGTCCTTCAGGTACACGACATGCCTCTGCAGCGCCTCCAGCTGAGTCTCCTCGTCGTGTGTAGTTGGCACGGATAGCGGGAGCGGCGGCTTCCACTCGTTGATCGTTCTGTCTGCGACTTGTTCGAGTGCCGGTCGGATAGTGGCGGCCCTGTCCTTGAAGTTGAAACGACTGCGGCCAGTTCGAACGCTGGATGTGTCGATGTTTCGGGCGGAGTAATCGTCCTCCGAGGTGGATCGGACGCGAGTGATCCGGTCGATCATACGATGCCAACCATATTCCATATTCGAGACACCGCCGACAAGAGGTTCTTTGCTCTGCCTCGCCGCCTCTCGCCGTCCAGTAGCTGCACGCTCGACACCCATTCGTTCACGAGCTATTCGTTGCTGGTAGACGCCGCCGTTCGCCAGCGCCGAGGCCATGCAACGAGGCCACTGCCGGCTGCACCCCGGCGGAGGTAGCGCATGGGCGAGCGAGTGGGCGAGCAGGAGGTTTCCTACGGGCGTAACGTTTCCCTGGCATGGTGTCAGCGCTACTTGCCCATTTCCTGGCGTCGTTCGATATTGACCAATACTTACCAGCCAGGTACCGCCGCCAACGACGCTAGCGCCGCCCATGCCGTTCTCGCCGGAGATGAACATGCTTCTTTACATCCAGTTCCGGTCCTCCGTCACTGGAGCGACTGAGATGACACCCAAGGACGAATCTCCGTCTTCTCTTTGTCCCACTGCCGATATCACAGGCGGTAAGCAACCACGCGATCGGAGAGTCGGATCAGAGCAAGCGTACCACGTCGCCAGTCCGACTCGGAGTCCGATAAACGTCGTTCTCTACTAGTGAGGGCCTTAACCTCAGCGTACGAGTCCGCCTCGAAGATCATGAGGGACCCGACCATTTTCTCGGGGACGTTTGGGATGTTAAGGGCCTCGTTCGGGGAGAGCATCGCGCCTCCGACCCGGACCTCTATGTGGCGATGTCAGCATGTGAGATGGACTCAAAGAGAAGGAGGTACGCATTCATCCTAGCTCCTTGGCAGCGTTAGCAAGGTGCGCCTCGTGAACATTGAAACGACGCTCGATGCGAGTCGATCGTGCCTTCGTCGGTGTAATTGGGTGCGTAGACAGCAAAGTACAGCATTTCTGCTCTGCTTGCAACTACGACGGGTCACGGGTGTAAGGGGGTGCCCGCCGGCGGGCCGAGAAAACATCCACTGCGGCCCGGCCCAACAGATGCTCCCTATTGGCAGCTGGGGCCAAGGCCTGTCAGTGCTGGCTCAACCTATCGTCGGTTTTGACAGGGAAACAAGGTCTAATCTCATCATTGTCTGAACCACCTGAAACTCATCTACGACACCGACGCTTCACAACAGGTACATGGGTGTGCGAACAAGGGAGCGATAGCTTCAAGTTTGTCAAGGCCACCTGGGAGGCTCTGGAGCGTCGTCGCGCCGCGTCACACAATCGTGGACTTCTCCGTCGTTCCCTTCCCGGCAACGACACCCGTCTTCCATCTCGCACATCCGTCCTCTTCCTCCCGCAAGTCTTCGACGGTCTTGAACCCATTCTCCATGATGTATCCGAACCGCCGTTCGTAGTACGCCGCCACCCTTGCTTCAGTCTCTGGCCCGTCCACCACACGCCCGTTGTAGTCGCGAATGAACGACTCGACGTCGAGGATGAGCGCCTTGAGCATGTGCGCGCGCGACTTCGACATCTCGGGTTCGCCGGACTTGTACACTTGATGATCATAGAACACGAGGAGAACTACGAGGACGCTGAGGGCAACTCTTGCGAGTGCTGCACCGTCTGACTGTGTGGAGGGTAGATCAGCGGGAGGAAAGACACGAGGCCGAGAGCAGTGGCAGATTGCCCACAGGC
>BACB01000283.1:0-48306 GCA_000338015.2 Ganoderma multipileum BCRC 37180 | reverse complement strand
TACGTACCAGTAAAGCAGAGGGGACACTGAGGAGCGTACCATTCACGATGAGCACGACAATCCAGTCTCGTCCCCCGATACCACACATTCCCACAGCGATAAGTAGGGTACGCTGGCCCTGTGTAGTCAGAGGCAGGAACAGGCAAATTTTTGGAAGTTCAAGTCAAGTTCAAGTGGGGACTCGGAGTCGGGAGTGGCGTTGGGTTTGGCGCTTACCGGCCCGGGTCGTACGGCAACCCCGGGTCGGGGACCCAACCCAATGCAGCAGCGACTTGGAGAGCTCCCAGAGTTCTGCTCTTCCACTTCGACCACGCTGAGAGTGGCGACGATGGCTAACAATGCCCTCAGTGACCAGTAGTTTGTTCCCCATGTCCCTCGCGATGTCCTGACCCCGCTTACGACTCTTCCGCTGCTCTGAGAAGCTGGTTCTCTTTCACGTCGCGCATCACGGTACCTCAGTTCGCGTCAAGGTGCTCCGACCGACTTCACCGCTACCTTGTCGTTCTGGATCTTTTCGAATACCCTCTCTCAACCTTTATTGGAGAGCCTTCATCTCGACTGCAACAAGTGCAGCTGTTTCCCTGCGCCACCCTCTCATGACCTAAAACACAGCAAGTGACTGTATATCCCTGTGGAGGCGTGAGAGGAAGACGACTATGAGGAATGGTCCGAGATGGACCTCGTATCCCCTGGAGAGGCTACCATAGAGATTGCAGATAGAATAGCAGAGGTATGTCCGTCCTGTTTGCAATCGCCGTGTTTCAAACTTATTGGTTTCGGGTTGTCGGTCACGCGGCAACTTCGCTCAATCTTCAGGCAGGAAGGCGTCCACGTAACCGCATTACAGGTATCAATGGAGAGCGGGGCATGTCATATGCAGTAGTATAAGCTGGAACTGGTGAAGAAGTGAGGGTCGGACGACTGGTGCGTCTTAACCTGCCTTTTTCCCACCTGCTGCATGCTGATGGGCCCTGTATGCGCCTCGCCGGTGCAGTCATTTTTCCCTTCCGCGTATGCAACTCTCCAATGTGTACTTGGGCACGATGTCTATAGCTGTGGCGAAGGCTTCGGTCATCGACTTTGGGACGGAGGTGATCCGGAGCAGCTTCTGGGTGGCAGAGACTCCATCAGTAAAACCCCGAATCTATTATCGGCTCTTATCGGCTATTATTCCGGCCATTAAGACGGGTAAGACCAGATAATAGCTGATAAGACAGAAACGGTAATATGGCCGATTTGGAGCAGTAAGACGGCTTGTAGCCCCACTGGTAATACCTGTAATACGAGTAAGATGAACAGGCCGTTTCATTGCTTTGGATATCAGGGCATGCAGCAAATAGATATATTGACCCATGATACGTAATAGACAGTCGGCGTGTGCGATACAACAGGTCAAATGGAGGAGTACAATTGAAGACGAACTATGGTTCGCACTGACTAGAGGGTTCGAGATAACCCATGCTTGTAGTCGCAACAGAAAACATTTGAACGGCATACCTATCTATTTGGTTAGCTCTTATCCTCGGGAGCTTACGTGCATGCAGGTACTGTTCAGGGCTAACCTTGAATGTTTTCATTGGAGCCAGAGTCCCGAACGCACCTTCTATACCATTTCGACCCAATGCAGTGCCACTAATGCCGTGGTATATCCATCAGGGAACAACGTGCGGTGACGAGAGGGAACTCACCGGCTTGCATCAGCACCATGCCGTGTTGTCTCTCGAATGCGCCATTGGCCGTAGCCCGTGGTCCCATTAATGGATGGCAGATAGGGTTCCTGATAGAGCTGCCAACCGCAAGCAGTGCCGGGACGAGTCTAGGGGCGACGGGGGCATAAGGCGCATAGAAGCGCATAGAACGAGATACTCACCTGTCCGTAGTACGAGAGAGAAGCATGGGTACGGTGCAGGAGATGGTGTCCGGTCATGCGCAGTTCAACACAAGTCAGGTAGAGACGTTCAGAGGTTCGTTCCGGGCGCATGCGACACTACAGGCTGAGGAAGACGGGTCGAAGTTCAAAATGGCGAAGGTGCATGCCCTTGTCAAGGATCTGCGGGGCTTAACAGGGTACGTGGGACGCAGTCAGATGGGCACATACCTCAAACCCACAGTTGCTCCTCCACATCGTCACCACTCATCTCCCCAGTCCTCATCACTCTCTTCGCTGCTGCCCAGCCGTGCTTGTAATGGTGCATTGCTGAAGAGAGGTTGTCGGTGGCCACATAATCGATTTTTTCATCCGGCATTGATGAATGGGAGGTGGACTGAGCGTACAGCGAGAATGACAAGAAGAAAGCACCAGAGAGAGACAAGAGCCTGAGCGAGTTTGCGTAAGAAGCTGTAAGAAGATGGGAGGAAGAAAAGACGAGCCGCGATTTAGCTGCACGCGCTGCCTCCATGTCGAGTGGTGTTAGGCGCTTAAACTTGCGACTTAGTTCTGTGCCGTCATGTTCGCTCGCGGCTCCCCGCGCTATCTCTATCTTCCTGCTTGGTAGATTGTTCCTTTCGGGGTTGTATGGTGCTCATTCTATTAATGCCTCGCCGCTCGTGTGCCAAGGGATTTACTCAGTGTCTGGAGTCGGGTGCCGCCTGTCTGCTACTGGACTGAACTGGCATCTTGACTGTATTACCGGTATTACCGGTATTACGCTTTTTGAGTAATACCGGTAATACGGTAATAGATTCGGGCTCTTACTGATGTCCTCAGGTAGGCTCTCCTTCCATACCCATTGTACGTACGATAATTCATGCGACATCTCTGCGTTTTAGACAAAAGGAAGTGGTTGCGGACGTGGGTTTAGTTGGGAGCTCGATCTGTACCAGACGAAGACAATCCAGAGTTGCGGTCTCCGCATCCATGTAGGTAAGATATATTTGTACATCTCCTCTCTCCAACCCGTATGCTACTGCCAACACCCTCGTTCTCCCCATATGCTTATATTATCTTATATGGCCTCCAGCCGCAAACTCGGCATCATCACAAGCCCTGCTTCCTACGGGCCTCCTCAAGCTGCTCCAGTCGTTTGACCTCCATCTAGCATGCCTCGCAGAACGGCGTGCTGCCGAAGCTATCTGTAGTGCTGTTAGTCAGGCATGCGGTATCGGGCAAGCTGGGCGAGGCCAAATAGTGTCATACATACCATGCCGCACCTCGACTGCATGCTATCGTTGGAAGCTTTCGTTGTGCGTCAATCTCATTATTCTTACGAGCAACTAAAAAGCTGACCCAACGCCTGATAACAAGTACGCTTCGCATGTCACCTGGGATGCAATGGATTATTAATAAGCTGACGAGCGGAGGGGACCGCAGGGCGTGCGCCTACCTCTTCATCGTGCTGTGGGAAAGATAATCTGCTTCAGTGAGCTCCTACGTCGGCGTGTGCAGCGGACACTCACTCGGGCCGCATATATGTGCCCACACCTAATAGGTACATTCTCCCGGTGAGCAGAGTCGAAAATCAGGGCATCACACACGAAACTTACGAGTAGGTTATTGGATGCCTGTTTGCCTCCAACATCAGACCGATTTTCGTACCCGGCGCAACTGGTCCACTCACGTATGGATAAAGCACATGCCTGTGGATATTTTGCCGGGTAGATGGGTAGTAGAAGTTGTGGGATGGACGATGCCTGGCTTGAAGGTGCGAACCATCTTCTGTTTACATATCCTGCAGTTTTTGTTGACACAACTACGGCTCGCTCGGCTGTCGGCGAACTCATCCCGACCGTAGCGTCCGACAAGAGACGTCGCCTCTCGAGTCCGCAGAGGACGCGGAGGGGGGCGAATGAGTCTGATCCGATCCGGCTTGTCGCCTCATGCCAGCGTTGCGGCGTACTAGCATATGCTTGCTTCTGAAGAGGCTCAGAATTTGGAATTTTAGCCAGGCGTTCGCTCCGAGCACTGAAAGGAGAGTGACTCAGTCACGATGGCCCAACAACCCTGTGGGCAGGCCTGGGGCGCGTAGCGCAAGTTGCCTGGCCCTAACCACTGGCCGCGTCTTTGAGTGCGCGGGTCCAGTGCCAGCGAGCGCGCTTGCCGTACGTGCTGTTTCATACATACGCGATAGGGACTGTACTGACTCTACACGCCTCCGGGCCATGTCAGGACTGTATACTACCCATGCTCTCGCGCATCGGTGGTCAATATAAAAGAGCGGGCGGTTGTGCTGCAGTACTCTCTCTCGCGGCGTTCAAGATGTATTTCCGCCTCCTGGATCCCCCGCATTGCCCTCGGCCCGTGAATCCTCGCCTCTTGCCATGATATGTCCGTCCAACCAGATTCGCTCCTCTATCATACGGAAACGACGAGACGGTATCGCGAGCCGTCAGGATCCTCAGCTCGTCGGAAACTCGCGAATGTCATGCGCGGTATGCTCTCGCTTTTCCACGATCCTCGCTTTGGTCTCATTCCTCGCCCAGTCAGGAGGAGTACGCCACTTGTCGCAGCAACCTACAAGCATAGGACAGCTTGTAGCCACGAGGAGAAAAAGCATTCTCGCCGCCCCCACCTTCAGGGTATTCCCCTCTCGTTCTGTGAACTCTTGAACAGCGTACTCATTCCCGGAGCTCGTATCTTATACAGCCTCGGCACCGCCAGTGATAGGCAAGCTCTTTGGTGAGTCGCTTAGTGGGCGCACTTGAACCTGTTGTACCCGTCAACCGACAAGTTCTCCACCTCATTAGCCAGCCCCAAGCCAGCCCACGTCTCCATTCCGCCTCGAGTTGGTCCTCCTCCTTATTCGGTGTCATCATCCGGTTCCATGCCCGAGGCTTGTACGAGTACGTCCATTCCGTCACGTCTTGTTCTCTTACCGACAGTTAACCGCGGTCCCACCAGGATGTACGAGGAAATCCTTGCGCCCGTCTTCCTTTCGCTCCTCGGAACACAGCGGTGCTGTCACCCAGTGTTACGCATCGCATGCCATGGTCTTCGTAGCCAACCTCGAGGTCTGTGTCCAAGGCGTACCCTCGTTCCCGATCCCATCGATGACCGGCTTCCTCACATGGGTCCCGCTCGCGTTTTCAAGGCTGTCCAAGTACACTATCGACACGTACGTCACCGTCGCGCCGGTGAGCGCGGTGTTGATGACAGCTCTGCCGCTTCCGATGCGTTTTCCCAGAGCCTGCAGTCACAGCGGCTGGCCAGGTCAAGTTGTTGCCCTGTTCGTTCTTATCACATAGTTGTATTACAGTACACCCCATCATCTATACGACGGCTTTGGGCAGTGGGGGGGGTGGACACGGTCGTTTACTACTCGACTTGCATCTCACGAGCTTCGAAAAGAGGAATAGACCCCACGCTCACCCCCCCATTGACGTTGAATGTTCAATGTCCACATCCTCCCTGTCCTGATTTGCCGTTTCCTCCCCGAAGTCACTGTGGACAGAGTTGCCCATAGATGCGATGAAATGCGGTAGCGGTGTGCATGTGCCAGTGGCGGACGCGAAGTGCAGGTCGACGGAGCGGGCTGCCCCTGCGATCTCGGCAGCCGTCTCCTGCAGCTTGAGAAGGAAGCGACAGATCAGTAAGGAGTCTACCCTAAAAACGCTACGTCATGCCAACGGGTCAGAGCTCGGGCACTGGATGATGCGTACGGGCTCAAGAAGATAGCGGGATATCCGGCCGTCGTGAAAATAGAGTGTAGCTGAAGGCACAGATAAGTCGAACAATCCGAGTAATAATCTGAGCCGACATACATTGAAAACGGTGAAAATGGTCTGCAGCACGTTCATAATGATGATCGCACTGGTCTCAGGTCGTTAGCCATCCAAACGTAAAGGGGGGAGGGAGCAAACCCCAAGACGTACAGGAAATAAGCACTACCTGCAAGAGGATGCGGGGTAAGCGTTATGATTATGCGCGTAGCTGTGGGAGGAACTTGCCGTGGTACAACATGACGCGAGAGAAGGATAAGCGGAAGTTGAGACCGTCCCGTAGCCGGAGGGCAGCCCACTGCGTATTGCGCCAGGTTACGAAGATGACCAAGCCGTTCGCGGCAATTCTAAAAGCGTCTGCGGCAAAGATTACTGACTCTTTGGTCAATATACGTATATATTTGTAGACATTTGCGCCGTAGCTAACTTACACCTGTCGGTTGCTTGCACATTAGCACGAGGACCAGGGGAAGTATCGAGGTATCGGACACTCACTGCTTCAGATCGAGGTTGCTCGGGGCATCTGGTCCACTACAGCCGTATGGTGCTGGCAGGATGGCAACGCGAGTGTACACCGCTTGCTCGATCTGATATGTATATCAGTCAGCCGTCACATGCTGGAACAGATTCAGAGGAAGATGGGACATACGAGTTGGATGGCGAAGTCCATGAATGAGAGCGCAAATGTAATTGCACTCAATAACTTGTTTCTGTCAGATAACGTGTAGACCCTGAGGGCATGCAACACTTGAAGAGAGTTCAGCTTCACGTTGTTCGAGCAGGGAAATCTCGGCGTACCTGGGTTAACCAGTGCTGGTGCCAAGCTGCTCGCAGTAGCGAGAGCCGTCTCGATGGCACAGGGTGTCCAAGTTGGGAATAGTGATGGAAAGAAGGTCGTTATTGGGAGAGCCAGCGAGACGATCGTGAGGTACCGGTTGACCGCATAGAGAATGGTGGCCACGGTTCTTCTCCGTTCAGAGGCCCATACATGTGTGACTTCCGAGGGAAGGCAGAGCAGCCAGTCGTAAGTCACAAGGGCTAATAAAGTATCGTGAATCTTTTGTGGCACTATGTTCGGACAGATATGCTTACCGAGGGCAGCGACTTGGCAATACTCTGTCGTCAACCTGCAAGAGTCCCATGATGTTAGCTCCTGCTAGGATCTCAGAACTGAACGAACACTCACAAAACTGGATCCATACCGGCCAGCAGTGGGAGAAGGAGGGAGGATATAGGTCGCGGATCTGGACTTGAGGTCACCAGCCTGCGCTAAACATATTCATATTCCTACCGGCGCTGCCCCAGTCCGGCTCCACCGGGTTTTGAACAGGGTGCAAACTACAAACGGACCGTGTGAGCTGACATGGTTCTGGGGGGGGGAAGACACAGTTCAAGGGAAAGACATGGCTGCGTAGATCTGGACGTCCAGAGGACTCGCACCTGTGCCATAAAGTTGCAGCGGGGCACGCTGTTCCGGAAGTAGCGATGGCGATCATAAGGAAATCAGCCCTTCGATGGTGCTAATTTGCGTTTCCCCTGCTGCACCATCTTCAGTGCTCCAATATCAACGATACTAGAAGTCGTTGTGCGTCAAAAGCGTACCGCTCATGCCGTAACTTTAAGGTCAGCCTCTCATTTGGAGTCGTCTTTGGAGCACCGTCCGCATAAAATCGGGAGGTATTCAATAAAACCGGAGTTTGCACTGTAGAAAGGCAAATCAGCACAGCAGTGTCACAGTATGGTATCCACACAGCCATTGTTTGGCTCCTTTGATTATAATCCTCCCCTCCAGCGGTAATTGGATCTTCGTACTAGTGGGACGAAGCTGTCCTCCACCCATCTTACCTGAGCTCATATCCCGCGTCTAACATGCATTCTATATGAGCGAAGATGGAGCTAGAAATGGAACTGCGTTCGGCTGCGAATGAAAGTCAGAAGCCGCGGACGAAGTGAAAGTGGACAGGCAGTTACGTAATACGGGACCATTTTGGTTCCCACGCACGGGCCTTCGCCCTGGAGACAAGCGCAAGAGCAGCGCGCGATCGACGTCACTGTCACTCGCTCATCTCGCGATTTCGTCGGCTTGGCTTACATAGGCTTATTTGTTTGCTCTCGGCCTCACTTGTGTTGCCCTGTCTCGCTCTTATACATTGACGAACTACAGCGGGATCAAGGCCATATAACTACATCTAGTCCTTACACTGCTGCTCAAAATGCTCGACGATATCTCTGCTGTTCTTCGGCATGGTCACGGCCCCCCACTCAGGCTGCCGAACGAGGTCTGGCAGCTCGTCATGGACTCTTTGTACAACTACTCGTCTCCGAAGGATCATTGCTACCGCAACCAGCCCACGTACCGCAACTGGTCGCTCGTTTGTCATGCTTGGCGCACACACGCACAGGGTCTCCTCTTCCGAATCATCGAACTCACCGATCCCACATCCTTGCACAAATTCTCTGCTCACCTACACTTTGCCCCTCATCTGGCACTCCACGTCAGATCACTCAGGGTGTACAGCCGACATCTCTTCACCACGCACAACGTCTTTGCCCTGCTGCCGGATGAGCTCGGTGCGAAACTTCCTAACCTATGCGCTCTCTCCGTTACGCGCATCTCGATTGTCGACCGATGGCACCTGCTCTCTTCCCTGCCTCCCTCTCCAGCGAAAGTTCCATACGTGCCCCTCCCCAAGGACTTCCCAACTACACTCACATCTCTCTGCTATGTCACGATCCTTGAGCTGTTCTCCTTGACATTCTCCTGTTTCTCCGAGCTCGCGTGCGTCGTGCACGCCTTCTACAACCTCCGCGTCCTCGCGATCGTCCAGGTCGATTGGAAGACTTTCGATCTCCCCGCTTTCATGCTCAAGACGGCGACCGATGGCGAGTGTGACGAGTTCCTGCCGAAAATCGAGGACCTCACGGTAAGCGTCGCCTCCGCCCCTCCCCACCTTCTGGGCTGCTCTGGGCTCTGTACTCGTCTCGAGCTCATCCATCCATCACAGCTCCTGTGGCTCGAAGAACATGGTGCGGAGCAGATCCTCGCTGCGCTGTCGCCCTCCGCAACCAACTCACTCACGCGGCTCTCCATTGACTGTCCCCCCTTCTCCCCGTCCTTGCGCCCTACCGGCGGGCGAACGAACGCAGACGGACCCCTCGAAGCCGACCTCCCGCACTGCCCTAGCCTGCGCGACCTCTCGATCTCGATCATCCACCCGCTCACTGCATGCCGCTATGTCCCAGACTCGTTCTTCGCCCTCCTAGCGTCTTGGGCACCCCTGGGAGGGGGAGACTCGGGGGGAGCAGCAGCGGGAGTGGGGACGCTCGCGATCACCCCAGCGTTCGAGTGGAACTTCAACCGCGAGGAGTTCGTCGACGTCCTCCGTGAAGTGGGGCCCGCCACCGAAGACGCGCTGCTTGCTCAGGATGGTGCTGAGCTCGTTGTATGCGTGATTGAGCGCGCGGAGAGGCAAATGTGGTGGGCGGAGACCGTCGTGCACGAGTGCTTCCTGCGCTTGTATGCGCGCGGGCGAGTGCGGGCGACGTTCTGGAAGAGTGAGTGCTGTGAAATAAACCTTGCGTACGGCGTTCAGTGTTTGTTTTTTGTTCTAACGAGTTTTGCGCTTGGGCAGGGTACTGGGACGACTGCGTGTGGTCAGAAGATGGGTCGACCAGGGCGGCCCGGGGCGCGGATGTGAATGCGGGCACGACTACGTCCGAGCCAGAGTCGGATGCAGGCTCGACTATTGGAGGCTCAGTAGATATGCCGCCACCGCCTGGTTCGGCTCTTCAGTCGCTCAAGGTAAGCATGTTTATATTCCCAGTGACCGTCCGCGCTTCCCAGCAGTGGATATTAGCTGATGATGATTCTCGTCACCCTTCGTCTTGTGGGTTCAGGCTCTGCCTGGCGCTGTTCGCGCAAGGGTCACAAAGGCTGCGCGCTCTCTAGTTCGTCGGACCCGATGGAAATGGCGATGACGAAGTTCGTCGTCAGGCCGGCCGCGCCAGTGCTGCAGTAGCACATTTACTATCTCAAGGTTTAACTTCCCCAACAAACATCTTGGAACGGTCTACCCCGGTCACGAGGAGATGGGGAGAGTCGAGCGGCGTGGGGAACGGGTGTAGCAAGTCCTGTTGTCTTCGTCCGGTCATCAAAGAGCAACGCAAGGCAATCAGTGCTCGTTCAACACGGCGTCCCCATGCGCTCAAGCCCCGCGGACTCCCCGCGGTGACAGTGACCACGTCCATCGCGCGCCCCCTCCACGGCCTAGCTATCCCGGTCCTAACACCGTACTCGCCGCAGGAGCAGCTCCCCTGGCAGATAATCCCAGGAGGGATGCACATCATTGTCGGTATGGTGGCTGAGTTCCAGAACGCGGGGGCGACGTCGTTGTCTTCTCCACGAGGCGGCGGTTCAACAGGAGCGGGGATATTGTGTTTGTGTGGGCGAGCGGCGGTTCAACGTTGCGTGGATATGCCCGAAGCTTAGACTCATCGCTCGTAGTTGTCGGACATCAGAGGACTTGGAGGCGACCAGCGCTATAGAAGCGGGCGTTGGCGGTGTGCACAGGGGTCGTCATCGCGCGACCGAAAACCTTTGATAGTACATGCCTCCATGTTGGATGTTTGTGTTCGCCATCTACGCTGTACAGTACAGACAGCCAATACATTATCGCGTCCATACGCGCCTTGTCCAGACCTACAGAGTAGACTTGAGATGCTCCTGGATCTTCGCGCCCTCTGCGGCCCAGCTCGGGCGCGCGAGGCGGAACCCGTCGCCCACGCGCGTGTACGAGATGTCGCCGATACGGCCGACGGGCTTGAGCTTCATGAAGTCGATGAGGCCGCGCTCGTTCAGGACGTCGTTCCGGATGTGGAAGTACTTGACGAGGCCGAGGACTAACGTGGCCGTCTGCTTGCCGGTCTCAGGGTGGATGATGTCCACGGTCTTAAAAAGCTGCGCGACACCCGGAATGTTAGGTTGTAGGTCCCTATATGCGATGTAGGGAAGGCAGACTGACTTCGCATTCCATGCTGAATGCGCTCTCTTTGACCCGAGGTGCCTTGACGTGAATCTGTGCGACATTGAATCTTAGCCTAAAGCAGGGGTTTACAGGACTATCGATGTCGTGTGCTCACGCTGGGTGCTTTCGTGAGGCCGGAGATGCCCCACTCGCTGACCTCGCGCGGGGAGTCGAGCGAGGTGACATTTGCGTTCTCAACAAACGGCTCGCTGATGATGTTCACGGTGAACTGCTTCGTCTTCTTGATGTTGTCCGCCGTGTCCTTCAGGCCGCCGTCGGATAGCTGCGAGATGGACACGGAGACGAGCGGCGGCGACTGCGTCACCTGGTTGAACCAACTGCCGGGAAGGGAGTACGGTCAGCACTCCGCTATGTACGCATGCCCGAACGCCGTGGGAGCGGTTTACCTGAAGGGAGCGAGGTTCTCAACGCCGGTTTCTGAGACCGAGGATACGAAGGCGATGGGACGGGGGATGATCCCGCTGATCATGAGCGCGTACTGCGTGAACGATGTAAGTCAGTATTATGGGTGACTATATGCGCGCAGCAAACCAAGCGATCTCACAATCCTTCTGTTGCGGCGAAAATCCGACCTCGTTAGCATACGCTAGGGCATGACTAAGATAAATATGCCTACCTTGATTCCTCCTTGGACGGATCGACGACGGTCCACCCGGCCTTCTCGCCGTCGACCCACTTCTTGCCCTCTTCAGTGGCTTCGACTTTCTGTCCGTAGCTGAACGTCGGATTTGGGCTTTCCGTGTATTTCGAGTGCGTCTCGCGGTTGAAAGCTGGCAACGGGGCATCAGCCATCCTGTGTTTGCCACGAATGAGTCGTCGAAGAGAGGTGGGAGGGTGCGGAGGAAGACAAAGTCTGGAGAGAGGGCTCGGGGCTGTCTTAAGTAGTATGGAGGACGTTGACATTGGTCAGTTGCTAAGGAAAGTCCAAGATAACGATTTTCTGGCGCTTACTTCTGCCGCTGCAATCCGGCAAATGACGACCACCCAGAATGGCTTCGTTATAGTACGGCCAACGATGTTGTATACGACAAGGCTTCCGGACAGTGTTACCCCTCCCATTTGACATGGTTACCGCGGGTCGTGGGATCCATAGTCTAGCAAAGGCTGGGGCGGGATCTTCGGTGTCCCGCTGAACGGGACATACGCTGACATACGCTGACTAAACCTCACAAGCTGTCAGCATATTGCGAGATTTACGCAAGAGGATTATGAGTGGTGTATACACTGTCGGTGGGAATTGGATTGCACATTCGGGAAGGGAGCGTGTGTCACGAGTCCGGAAAGTCCGATGGTCCGACGTGAGCTGCCTAAAGTGCCCTCGTGGTCTACGATCGGCTCGTCGATATACGAGACGTGCATTTGTGGCAGTCCTCGCGCAAGGTCTTTGTGGAAACAGTGAGGCGGTGGACTTGAAGAAGGCATTCAGAGGCTACCCACACCGTGACCGCGATATCGATCATCGGTGCTATGACACTGGCTGGAGTGGGCCGCCTCCCGAACGTCATCTTCCTGATTTCTGGTGCACCTTCGGAAACGAGACGTGCCATCCCGACGCCTTCTGCATGCCTCCCATTTGGACGAAGCGGCTCCCGTACTTGCTGCCGCACCCACGCTTTCCCGACCTCACGCTGCTCGGTGGGAGGAGGGTAGAGTGTATGAAAACCCACAACGTCTGACTAAAACCCTTCAAGAACTCACCTCTCGCCGACAATGCTCGAGTCCACGCTGAGCCTGCTCAGAACATCACCCTCACCCTTCTCGACGAACTCAACCTCCTGCCGCAATGCCGCCGCGTATGTCCGTTCCCGTAGCCGTGCGACAATCCGCTGACCTGCAATACACCGGTATGAGTCGCGTTCCCGCACCACGGACCTTGCCCGCAAGCCGCATGAGCATCGTACGCCCCGCGTTCGCAGTGGCGCCCGCCGTGAACAAGAGGAGGAGAATCACTGACGCTTGCCCTGTTGACAAGCCGAACGGAATTTCCTACACGCCATGCGTGAGCATGAGGGTAGGGTGAGATTTGAACCGCATAACGCGGGAAGAGAGGCATGACTCGGAGACGTACCGGGTTCACAGTGAGAAATAATCAATGAGCTTCCCAATCGTGAACGGCACGCTCATCGAGACTGAGCTCGAGACGAGGAGCAGGCCGATCGCGATGCCCAGCGGCTTCTTCTCCGGAAGTGCGAGTGCAGCGAACTTGCGAAACGAGGACGCGCTCTTGCCCGATTCCTGCGCGTTCGAGGGGAGGAAGCGACTCCATATTGACTTGCCCGGCGAGTTCGATTTCGTTTGTGTGGGGCCGCCTTCCGCTGGCTTGCTCTCCGGGACCGGCGCAGGTTGAGACGATGAAGGTTCAGGAGAACGAGAAGGTAGAGAAGACGAAAAACATCGTCGTGAGGGGAGCCTGAGGGATGCGAGCCGGATATTCGCCCCCTTCGCGGGCGAATAGAGCCCTTGGAGGCATGGCGGGCTACAGACGTGTCGGGAAAGAGGGCCTGGAGCTGCCGAAGGGATGGTTGGGTTGACGAGGATGCGCGCAGGAACAGCGAGCATCGTCGCCGATGTCGAATGGGTTCGCCGCTAGGGCCACTGGCAGGCCGAGGGGGGTGCAGATTGGTCGAAGGAGAACCTGGGCCTGCGAACGTCCGTGGCGGCGCGAGACCACGGCCAGCCGCGCGCCGACGCGTCCCGGCAATAGGCGCGTGGTTGCGTCATTGCCCACTGCACACCAAGATGCCTAAATTCACCCTCCCTCGACCTCATCTACACCGTTGGTACCAGACCAGGGAGCGGGGAAAACAATGTATTTATACTTACGTATGGCGTAGTTCGAGAGGTTTATAATAGTGCTTCCCCGGGACAGAGCAGTCCCTGGGGAACTCTGCACATTGGCGAGAAGTAAGGATGCGATTTGTGGGAGATCGCCCTGGCCAAGATACCAGAGAGACAAGCTAGGTCATACTTTACATGCAACATAAATATTGTCAACCTCCGACTCTACGTTTTAGACGATACTGGACGGCCCTAAGCGGAGACCGGCTTCATCACGGCACCCATGCTGTCGAGGGGGGTCATGAGTGCGCAGCAGCCGCAAATGGTTTGATGTCTGCTCACCAACTATACTCAGGCTGAACGTTCTAAATCGGAAGGACACTCGCCGGCACCTAGACTCTGGCAGGATGACGTCTCTGGGATCGGTGAGGCCACTGCGTCTGCGTCTCGCCATTCGGGCCCGTCGTCGACAGTGGCGCTGAAGTCCGAGTGGACGGGGTGAGCGAAGGGTGCGATGAAGGCCCAGAGAGTGTCGCCGGGTTGGGTCGCGAACTGGAGCACCGTCGAAGCCCTGTAGTCCCGTAATTGAGAATCTAGCCCGGGATATGTCGCAGAGCCACTTGAAATGGTGGTGTCGAATTGGCGAAGGGAGAGGATAAAGCGGCACACGAGGATTGAAGTGATGCTGTGGGATGGTGTGTTAGTCAGAAATGCAGTGGGCACTAAGTGTCAGGGAGTGGACTGACGGCTCATAGAAGTCTTCCAGTAGCAAGCCTATCTGTAAAGCTGCATCCGGGAGCTGCGTACAAGCCAGTAGATAGATTATGGCTGTATCCATGGTCTGCAGTTGAAGGACGTACTGGTGTTATGGTGAATATGATGTCTATGAGATACACAGTCGCGAGGAATCTGAGAATTTGCGTTTAGCCCCCAAACCGTGGTGACTTAAGACTCGAGTAGGACGTACAAGAAATAGATGCTCCCTAGGCATCGGCTGTCCTGTCAGCTAACAACGACCTGCAACAATCAATGAGATGGCTCACCGTTGTGGATGAGGAAAGAACTAAAAGATGCTCCATAATTAATACCACTCCTGTTCCAAATGTTGTACAACTGCCAGTAGTAGGTGTACCACCATGTAATGCTAATGACAAGGAGTTCCGCCACCAACTGTGAGATGCGCAGGACTAGCCAAATGTCTGCAGGCATGGACGTGACTACCCAGAAAAGGCACAAATAATTATTATACACACCTTTTGTGCTAGAAAGCGTGATTGTCAGGTTAATGTCTTCACTTGGAAACCTCACAGTGTAGCACACCTGATAAGAACTGTGGTACGTGGCGAGATTGAAAACCTGCAATTTAACGGACTGGGTAGGTCCTGGTATGTGCGATCGACACCAGTAACCTTTTGGGAGACAGTTTATCAATCACACCGCATCACCCAGAAGCAGCATTCGAAACACTTACGATACGCATCCCTGTTGGTGGCAGCGCCAAAAGAATAATGATAGTCGTCAACCATACGCTCTTGTTTGACAGTGCATATGCACGCAATGCAGAGAATGCTAGAAATTAGTCTATTGAGCACATGAGTATTTCGAGGGAGGGTTGTTCTCGGACGCACCGCCAAATGCAGCTGTACCCAGTGTGATGACCGCGACCTGGGCCCATCCGTTTGCAGCACAGCTATTATCCCGAGGAATCGATGTAAGCATTCATTGATATGCACCCAGTCAACGACTACCTGCTACCTCTACCAACACAACAATGAGTCCATTGACAGAAAAAATGATGACGAGATGGCGTACTTGGATTGACGTCAAGTACGTTGTTGCAACACTCAGAAGGGCCTGTACGAGCCACGTATAGCGACTGAGCACATATACGAGCGAGGTGCTAGTGATTCCCGAGTGCCAGTTCCATATAAGCCTGACTTCTTGGACGAGGCACAGGGACCAGTCGTAGGCAAGGAGGGCTACCAAGTAAACGTTACTACCCGGCTACGGAGGGAACGCTATGTGGGATGATACCGAAAGCAGCGTAAGAGCAGTATAGGTTAGGGTATCTAGATGTTCCAGCGTCCACAAAATGTTAGCACTCTCGCGATACATCCGACAATGCACTTACAAACTTGCCACCGCCTGCACGATGGCCTTGGGATCTGTGGCGGACATTGGTATCGTATCAAGTGTAGACGTGTACGAGAACTGCCGGGAGTGGCGGGAGGGTAAAAGGACTCCTGCAGGGTTGTGGGGTGGTGAAAGGTGCACATATACGTTATATTCCTGCGAGATGCCGCAGCTTTCCTGCGGAGATGCATAGTACAATGCCTTGAAATTTTATGAACCGTATCTCCTTCTACCTCCGTCTACACGCCATGTTCCTGATAAAACGTGAGTAAAATTAACGGCAGGAGTTGATACTGCCTGGAAGATCTGCATAGACGCATTCGTGCTCAGGACCAAACTCAGTTAGATCGAAACTTCTGAGAGATATTGTTCGCAAAAAATGTGTCATGTGGCCTTCAGATCGGCTGCTCCCGCGAGGAGGTCGAGGCGACGAAGATACACGTGCGGAGGGGACGCGCCCTCATCAATGTCGGATTTCGCGGCTCGCACATCGATGTCGGAGGCAATGCGGTACCGCGTGGGCAATGCGATGGTAAGAGAAGCCGAGCTTAAGAATGGGCGCAATCGTGATGGAGCGGCGGCCAACGGGGCTATGACATTGCCACTTTGACCGCCACGTCTACACCGGATTGGTTGAAAGAAGATGGATTCAAACAGAAACTAAGAGTCCGGGTAGGTAAGAAGCAGACCGCGCGGACCAAATTGATAGCTAACATTGTACCACGAACAGGCCCTCGATGCCTCGGTCAAGGGGAAAGAAAATGCCTTCACAGGTGGCACTCACCCGCGCACAGGCCGGGTTGCGAGAATAGCAATTCTTCCTTGTTAACCTGGCGCAAAATCCTAAGATGAAATCCTCTAGTCGTGTCTGGAGAAACAGCACGACTCACTAGCTGCCTGTTCGTTCCCTGCTCTCGATGACCTACCGATTCTCGGGCATGACATTCCGCTCTGCCCACGCAATCATCGTACAGCTAGTGCGCGATAACAAAGCACGCCGTCTGCCGTGACGGTAGGATCTTGTCGATGGCGTCGTTGAAGCGATGCTCCGGTGTTACGTCCAGCACCAGGATCATTGGCTTCTTCAGCAGCGGACGCGCGATCGCAAGCTGCTGGTGCTGCTCTCCAGATAGCCACACGCTCCCAACTGTACAAAGGATATGTCAGACATGGTAACCTGTCCGGAATGGAAAAGGACAGAGACGCACAAGTGCCGAAGCCGCGCGGCATGCCTCATGCGAACTCGCGGCTGGCATCGCGCGTGACACCCTCGAGCTGCTCCTTTTTTGCGTCTAACCTGCCATACGCGGTGTTCGGAGCAATTGTGACCTTGAAGAGGATCGGATCCTATGGAACTGCCGATGACATGTTGCCACGATGAAGGCGTGAACTCCCAGATATCTACGTCGCGAATGAGCACAGATTGTTGCGAGCATTCGAACAGATAGAGACACCTCGGCCGTTGAACATCTCTTTGCCCCAGACAGGCTCGTACTACCTCACGACCAGCAACGCGATCAAGCTCTCCCCACTGCCGCGCATGCCAGGGTAAAAATTGCACTATTAGCACTACCACTGAGCGTCGTTGAGCAAAAGGTACTTACTCAGAACATCATCCCTGCTTCCCCAACAACTTCGACCTCCTGATGCAACGCCGTCACGTATGTCTGCTCCTGTAGCCGTACGACAACCCGCTGACCTGCAATACACCGGTATGAGCGGCTGCCCTGCGCCACGGACCAGACCGTACAATACAGCGTGGAGTAGACACATACCTACTAGACGCATCGTGTGCCTTGGTTTCGCAGTCATGCCAGCCGTAACCAAGAGGAATACTACCGATACTGGTCCTAATGACGAGCTAAGGGGATTTCCTATGTTCGACGCATAAGCATGGATGTAGACTTGGACTACAGAATGCGCGAGATGACCATGAAACGTACCGGGAACCCAGTCGAGAAATAGTCAACGAGCTGCCCGATCGTGAACGGCACGCTCATCGAGACTGAGCTCTAGAAGAGGAACGGGCAGATCGCGATGCCCAAGGCTTCTTCTCTGGGAGGACGAGGGCGGCGATCTTACGAAACGAGGACGCGACTCCACATTGCTTGGCGAGTTCGCAAGCAGCCTTTCTGCGTTTGCCTGCTCTCCGAGACCGGCGCAGGTGTGGACGGTGTGTGGAATCTTCTGTAGAGATTCGCGGGCGCTCGGAGCGCGAGAGAGAGAGGCGAAGAGGAATGCGATAGGCGTTTGTCCGATGCAAACGCGTGCTGTACAACGTAGATACACCGGAGCTTATATACGTGAGCACGAGCGTACCTAAATATGTCCGAAAGGAGGGCGGGGGTATCTGTCGGGGGTCGGGATGATAGTGGCGGGATGGGGCAGAGCGAGGAGCACGCGCTCGCTCGTCACAAGGTAAGCGCCAAGAATAACAACATCTTCAAAGGCATGGCGACCTTGAGACGTGGCGAGAGAGAGGCCTCAGAGCTGCCGGGTGGAATGTCGGAGCGACGAGGAGGCGCACAGGAAGTGCGAACATTGTCGACGACGTCGCTGGATCTGCCGCTGGGGAGTATGGTGGAGAAAGAGGACGGCTTGCGAACGTCAGCGCTTCAGCACCGGCTGCGTCACTGTCCACACCGCTCGCTCGCAACTCAGAAAACTAGTTTCGAACCTCTTATGACACAACTTGAATGCGTGCCGGTGAGCTCAGAGCAGCCCTCTAAGACAAGGAGTGCTTTAATAACACAAGATGTAGCCAAATCATGCAGGGGGGGCTGGCCCACCTGAACGTTGAACCCTAGCGTTGAACGCCGTATATGCAACCACAGTCGAACGGGAGAAGTCTCACATGCGGCACAGTGCATTGAGGGCCGATGGTACCCGTTAACCGTCCAGAGCTACGACATATACATTTATAGACGGTATTTACTTTCAGAAAAGTATATATATCGTCCCGACATGCCTGCCACCGGCAACCCCCATCGCGGACGAACACCATGGCCAATATCTGCCAACCGTGGACCTCCTGCCAGTGAATCCATTCATGAACTAATTCCAGGGATTGACAAGGGGCGTGGATGCATACTCTACAAGCATAATGCCGTCCGAACTGGCAGCACGGTATCCATTTCTTGCCGCTCGGATCCTCCGTCAACAGTTTCGGGATCAGCCTCAGTCTCTGACACAGCTGAGTCAACGTGGACAGGATTAGCGAAGGATGTCATGTAGCTGGGGAGGCTGTCGCCCGGTTGCGCTGCGAACCGGAGCACTGTAGAGCCTGAGGTAGCATGCTCTCGGGCTCCAGACCTCGGCCCAGAAGAGGCCACCGACGCGGCAGTGCTGCTATCGTACTGGCGGAGCGAAAGCATGAAGCGACAAGTGAGTATTGATGATATCCTGCGAATATGATAGCTTGTTAGAAAACAAAGTAGGTGGTGGATAGGGACTCACGGGTTGTAGAACACGGCCAAATCGGTGTTGTCGATGTTCGCGACCTCGGCTGATACCTGAGAGGCTTGTGAGGACATGTTGTGAAATATACCATCGGCGGTTGAAGAACGTACTGGCGCCGTGTTGAATATGATATCGAGAAGGTACAATGTAGCGAGGATCCTGATAATTTGGCAATCAGCCTCAGAAGCCATGAGCTCATAAGAAGTAAAGCTCACAAGAAATAGATGCTTCCTGGGCATTTGCGCGCCTTGTCAGCTCCCGAAATGATGCCTCGTGAGATGGCTCACCGTTATAAATAAGGAGAGAACTGATAGACCTTCCAATTTTGACGTCATTTTTCCCGATGCGATACGACTTGTATGTATACCACCAGGTGATGAGGACAACAAGAAGTTCCGCAGCAAGCTGCGAGCCCCGCCCAACCACAGCGACTGATATAGGTGATAGATGTGAGTACAGCTGATATCGTAGCGATTAACCCATTTCGTACCACTAGAAAACAGTGATGGCCCGTCCGTTATTCTCCCCGAACAAGATGATGGCTGTGGAACACACCTCAGAGAAACCGTGGGGGATAGCGTATTTGACGTGCTGCAATTGAACGGACTGGGTAAGTTCTGGAACTCGCTGTTGGCGCCTTGAATCTTTGTGTACAAGTGTTCACCGATCAGCTCGAAACAGAAGCGATATTCGAGATACTTACGATACGCATGACCGTCGGAGGTAGCATAAACAACACGATCAAAGCCGTCAACCATAAGTTCCTGTCGGACAGCGCATAGGCACGCAGGGCAGAGAAGGCTAGAAACCACTTTGGTTCAGTGTACAAGTGCTCTGATCAGGATCTCCGACTCCGAACCGCTAAATGTACTTATGCTCACGATCGAGAGAACAAGCTGTGCCCATACATTTGCTCGACAACTAAAGTGGGGATGAGCATAAGTTTACATCCACTCGGTCAGCGGCAAATGTGCACCTCTATAGTTCAATAATGAGTCTGTCGAAATGATGAGAGGTATTCCGAAAGGCCGCGCACCAGGTCCGACATTGGATAGTTTGTCGCAATGGCCAAAAATGGCAATATGAGGACAGCGTAGCGACTCAGGGCATACAGCAATGACGAGACAGTGAATCCAGAGCGCCAGCTCCATATGAATCTGACCTCTTGGCCTAAGCATAGGAGCCAATCATACGCAAGGATCGCTAGCGCACTAGGTTAGCGTTGGGCAACGAAGGGAGGATTGTGAGATAGTACCGCCAGCGGCATAGGCACAACATACGCCGTTAAATCTGCGGTCAACAAGCTCCGTGTTGGGACTTTCGTAACGATCGAGAAGATGATATTAGACCTACATAGCTGATACCTCCTGCGCTGTGACGGGAATTGTGGACATCGAACGACGAGCGGCGCCCGGCGGAGGGAGAACTGGGGGATGTGCTCAGGGAGCTGTGAGGGGGGTCTTGTAGGATCGGGCTAGTGGGGAGACTTGATTTATGTGGCGTACAATCGAGACGCCGCAACGTCGTCTGCACCTGCGCATAGCACTGCTATGAACTTTATCTTCTTCTACGAACCTTATCCCCGGTTGAATGGAAGTTCTGTTGGCAAATTTTCGCATTTGCCGCACACAGAAGCCAGCCTACACGCCCGATGGGCGACGCCTAGAATGAAAGTTAACTATTCGTACTGAAGCCTGCCGCGCCGGGGAATCGGAAATGGTGCACGACGTGTCGGCTGAGCTTGCAGTAGGCGTACACCTAACAGCCGAGTAATGGAGGTGGGCGCGTGAAGTGCGATCGTTGGTGCCCCCTTGAAGAACCGAATCCACGGTTAGGCGATGTAGCGTGATTGAACGCAAGGGAAACGGAGCTTGTGAGGGGAGCGAGGACAAGATGAGGAGCGTGCGCATTAAGAGTTGCATACGTACATCTACAATGACAAACTCGGACCTGACGAAGCTGCCGGGGGTTGGGTCGTTCGCCTCTCCGTATGATTGTTTATCAGGTCACCACGTCCTTGCAGAGGGGACCCACGGGTCGTAGAATATGACAAGGAAGCTGTCCGCATTTGCGACGGCGTCTGGGAACTAGAACCGAGTAAGAGAATATTCTAGGGCATGGGCCATCTATGTCTAACGCACGTACCGCCGTTGAGTGGAAGACGATGTCAAGGATGTAAAAGGTCGCGAAAAATCTGCAAATTTAGCGATGAGCACGGAGCCTCTGGGAGCCTAGTGTCGTAGTAAAGGGTACACTGTACAGGGATGAGATACTTTTGGGGGTTTGCATGCCGTGCCAGCCTTTTAACGCGACAGTGGCTACAGGTCCTCACTGCTCAGTCCCGTATGCACTTGACCTCATCGCCGAGGAACATGAACCAGTCGTAGGCGAGAAGTGCTAATACCCCCGGTTAGTGTTGGGCACATGGGAAATTGCTATTGCACGACCATAGATACGCACCACAAACATCAATATCACAGTATAAACCCGTGCTGCTATTATTCCAGAGTCAGCAATCGTGTTCCCACTGTCCAGATCAGAACTGCTGCCCGACTTACAAAATTCACACCCGCTACCCGCTGGCATCGACCACCGAACGTGTAAGTATCTGGCCTGAACGTAAGGGAAATAGAGCGTGGCGGCAATAGAAAACGGGACTCGCAGATCTGAGCGACGGCAGCGCGTTAGAGGGCGAGTGCCTACAGGCGCCCAAACGATAGGCGCGCATAGGCGGTGCGTCCAAAGTTGCGGCCACATTGGAGGTGGGACCGGTACTTCTTGGGTACCTCAGCCTGGCCCGCAAGCCTAAATGTTCAACCGTTCGAACCTGGCGCCCGGATGCGAGCGGGCAGTGGGGGGCTAAAGGGACTGCAGATTAGCTTCAGTATGTACATGCCAGGGCGCGCGAGCATACCTAGGCAATGAGGTCTCTGGAAGCCACGAGCGATTCGAGGCCTGCAGCTTGAACTCAGAGTCCAAATCGACACCGACAGTGCAGAACGCCACCGCCTGCAAACTGCCTAGTGGGTCGGCCCTGCGACCCCGGATGTGGCACAGGGTCTTGAAAGATAGAATGGGAATTGAACGCGACAGAATGGATTCGACGAGAACATTGCATGTGCGCTTGGGAGGGAGGCTTCTCGACGCTCCGAGCCGGAGGCTGCTCTACCGCCTGACGCAATGCTTATTACAACATGATGGGGACGATCGCGCCCTGTGCAGTATCCATACAGGTAGCGTGGACAGCTCGAAACCTACAACGGCTTGGCCGTGTAGGTTGCGAGAAATCTGGGAGACCGGAAATCAGTCCCGAGATCACAACACCATTGGGGAGCACGGCGCACAGGAAATATATGCTTCCTATGTAGAAACCTCGGGGCGCGACAGACAAGAGATGCGGAGAGGCCGCCGAAGAGCCAAGGGTGGCGGGATCGGGGTGGCATGGATTGATGGAGGCTCCGATGCTGACGGAAATCCTGATAGTACTGTTACTTGATGGAAGGAGAAACGATGTTCGGCAATGGCGGCGGTCGCGTGGGTGGTGGCACAAGCATCTGACCAGTAGGCGCATGCCTTGCCCAATGCTTTCGGAGGCGGAGACAACGTTCGAGGCTCGCGAGTCTGAAAATATCGCGTTCGTGACTATGCTCGGCTGTCTCATAAACCCAGAGAACCGATGCGATGTGACGAATAACGCCACGACGCAGAGCCTGCGCTCTCGCACTTCCATGCTTCCGAAAAGCACATATTCGCATGCAGGAGCATACGTCAACATCTGCAAGGCAACAAAAGAGGCCGCTGCTAACTTTGCCACAATCTGAGCCAGGCGAGGCTGAGGCATAGGTCAGCTGGCACTAGCGGTGCCAACTCCCGGACGAGATGCGCGTAAAAGATGGGCCATGCAGAGTCGAACAAGAGCGCCGAAGTGCGGCGTGCGCGTGAACGCTGGGTCGAGTGGCCTCTCGTGAGATGGTTCCAAGTCGGGTCGCCGCCTCGTCATCATGCAATGCTAAACGCAATGAACCCAGTGGTTACCCACAGCGGGGCCAGATATCGACTTTGATATGGAGATGGAGTGCAGAGACCGTGACAATTGAAGGCTGGCGTGGGACGTCGACGGTGCGGCGTCGGCGAGCACTGCAGCCATCGGTTCTGTCGGGATCGTGGCCCTGAGTATAGTTCGCGAAAATGCTTGGTGCGTGTGCGGCGCAGCCCGCGCTTGCTCGTGCGGGAGCGGCGCATGTCTGATCGGCCTCTGTGAATACAACAGTCCGTTAGTCTATCATGGAGATGATAACGTTGGAACACAGGGCATGGCGCAAGCTCGCATGAACCATTAGGTCCGTGGGTTCACGACTCACCCGCTATCCATATGTCGACGTTATGCGTCGCACTCTCCATCCCGCTTGCGGACTTCTCGAGCAGGTTCTGCGCACAAGCGGGAAAGTTATGCGAGGATGGGTATGGTGGTATATGTACTACACGGACTCGAATCAGTTGATTTGAAAGGGTCTTGGGTAGGAATCATACCAGAGCAATATGGCAAAAACAGCATGACCACAACAATCCCATCTATCCCAGACGATCGGACGGATCCAGGTTAAACAAGGATCGTGAAGCGTCCCCCTTGATTCGATCGTCCTTCAGCATCCTGGAAAGCATCCGTGAGTACGCCTTGCTTGAGACGACCATGCATACACTTACCGAGCATCTATCCTTGGATCGTCTCCTTCCACACCAAGTGCCGCTTGTGGCGTCTTGGCCTCGATAACCTAACACGGAGGACGAACGCTCGCATCGCAGAACCCCACCGAACGCAATATAATGCGGGACTCACATAGTGGTTGTCGCAGTGCGGGCAGTACTCGTCGCTCTCATCGTACTCTGCCATGTTCTTCCGGAACGCCTTCTTGCACTTCTTGCACATGAAGACCATCTCGGTTGTCTTCGTGAGCCGGTGCGTCTCCGTCTCCGCGTGGCATTCGGCACAGTCGAACCATTGCTTGCAGCACGGCGCGCGGATTGCGACCTGTGCGTTCAGGATATGTTTGCTGGCGGGCGGGAAGGCATTGAGCGTTGGACAAGGGAAGGATGCGCATATAGTCAGTCTTTTGCTTTCCTGGGTTGACCCTCGCGCCTCCAAGACCGATTCCAGGAACACCAAGACACTCACCACATCTCAAGGCCCAAGGACAGCCGACGGGGCACACAACAAGGCAAAAATCGGGCACAGCTGAGATAACGACGATCGTGGTGGTGGATTGGGAGAGGCAGACAGAGGCAGACTGGTCTGGAGGGCCCTGAGAGCGTGGATCGGCATCGGGTAAATTGGCGCCGTTGGACCCTTGCCTCCCGCCCACCGACAGCATCGCGGTCCGCCGCGTTGAGCCCATGACTCTCCCGACTTCATCTCTCGACATGACGGTCCTAGTCGCGCCCCTCACAATGGAGGGGGAACCGCTCAGTATCATTCCGACAACACTCGTATGCCGAGTCACTGGACAAACACGCCGAAGCCATCGGAGACAAATGCCCGCACCGCCTTTCCCGAGGACTGAGCTCTCATCCCACCATCATCTTTCTGCAGCATCCCCGTCCTAATTCTCGTCAGGAGGTCCTCGCTCTTCGACGTATATGGCATGCACCCCGACCCCGACGCAGACGCTGTTTGAGGTCGTGACGACATCGACGCTCTCTACATCCACCTCGGAGATCGTCACGACCATCCCGCCGGAGCTGAGCACCATGCTCACCACGTTTTGTGGAACCGAAACGGTCGACAAGAATGGGACCACGACGTGTGTCTCGACGGAGACTTCGTCGATCATCACAACTATTAGTAGTAAGTCTTCTCCACTTGCTGTGAAGGGCGTATACAGGGCGGTCCGCCGGAGGGTATTTGGGTTCAATGGAGTTGTCGGCCACGAGGCTGTGATGGTTGGAGGTTATGAGGGCACAAGGGGATAGCATATACCTACTCAGGTACTCACACATTCCGAGCGACGCTAAGGTCCGCTCGTACGGTTAGTGAATGCATTTGCTGAGATGGATGCGGTCGCAAGGATTAGCTGGCTGCTAGGTTTCAGGACCGATTTCCCCTCATAGGCGGCACACATAATGCTTGGAATATGCACTGACCGCTTATTCCTTCAGGTGAGCAAACCAAGACCGTTGAATCGCAGATCATCCTCCAGATTCCTGTAACAACATCCCTCCCAACGTCGACACTCTTTTCGACCTGTCCCACTTCCCCGCCCACTTCCCCGCCCGCGACACAGCCCCAAACCAATGCATCCCTCATAACCACGTCTTCCACGTCCACCCTTCCCGATGGGTCTGTAATCGTCACCATTATCACCTCAACCTCGACGATTATCCCAACATGGGCGCTCATCCCGTCCGGATCTGCTGGGGACCACAACAGTAACGACGTGCAAACGAATCTGGCCACCATCATCGGTTCTACCGTCGGAGGCTTCTTCGGCTTGTTGCTCATTGTATTGATCGGTTGGTCTATCTGGTATGTACCCACCGCGTTCACAACGTCGAACTGGCCCGCTAACGCCACATGCTCCCAGGCGCAAACGTAACAGCATCCGCGACCTGCACCTCACGGACGAGATGTGGAGCAACGACCGCTCCGCCCTGCACGGGCGTCGCAAGGACATTGACGACTCCATCATCGACGGCCAGGAGCCCAAGCCATACCAGTACGGCATCGTCGGGCGCAGAGAGCAGGAGACGACGCCCTCGCGCCGCTCGTCGCCGAACGCGTCCCCCGCTCCCACCCGGCCGCAGTCGCTTGCCCACACCAGCCTCTCGCCTGGCACTATCCCTGGTCCTGGACTCTACTCCTCCGGTTCCCCTCCGCATTCCGCAGGCTTGGCGCCAACGCCATATATCCCGGAGCACATCCTCGCTTTCTCGTCCCAGCCGCCCACCCCGAACGCCCAGCAGCAACACGTAACATCGCCGTACGCGGCCATACCTCCCGCCCCAGTTTCGGCTTCGCTCTCGCCACCGCCGACAGGTACGCCACCAGCGTTACCCCCAAGGTACCGTGCTTCTGATTCTGTCGTATCCGTTGGCACGGCGGTGAGCTATCCGTACCAAGTCCCTGTCTCCGTTGTCGACCGTGAACCACACGACGACTGGAACCGCGCGGATGAGGACGACGGCCCGACGGGTGCTGCAGATCCCCGCCGGCCGAAGCGCATGTCGCTCAAGCTCACGAATTGGAATCCAGAGACGGACGAGGAGCTGTAGCGAGTGCGCGGCCCGAGAGAATGGTCGCACATTGTTCTGCTATTTTCACGTTAGGGACTGCGCCGCTTCTTTCTTTCTAGGTAGTCGTTCGTTGATTGCTCTTTCCGTGCGGCGGACAAGAATCGCTTGGTAATTCTCCGCTCCTGTGTATGATACAAATGTACTTATTATCGTATGTCGTCGCTGTTTCCCTGCCCTATCGGAACTCATTGAGAAGAAACTTTAAAGACTACTTCCGTTTTACAATGATCATTCATCTACGTTCAGGAGCGCGTTCGATGATTCTAAAGCCGGATCGAGAGTAGAACTCTTTACACGATAGGCCGACGAATGTTACCCCTTAAGTGATCCCCATACTCTTACAGAAGGAATCGTCCATAGCCGAGAGCTCATCCATGAATGTGAGCTATTGGTCGATATAGAGCGATAAGGGAACCAGCTGAACGAAGGGGTCCATGTAGTTCGGTTTGCCCTCCGAGTCAGCTCGAGCCGCCTCAACGTATGGTAGGGTACTACTTTGGTCACAAGACGGACGCACAGCGTCCGAGATAGACTGTCGTTGGAACCGGGAGCAACTCGAAGGTGCGAGAGGCCCAGCATATAGTAATCTTGCTGTGCTTGGCTCTCGTCCGAAGGGGGCGCCAGAAGTTCGCTGCCGACACGCTCCCCGGGCGAGGCCATTTCAGCCAACATCTCGACTTCCCCTTCTAACCAGCCACTGAAGTTGCGATCGGGTAGACAGAAAGGCCGTGATGATAAAAATTGGGGATTATTACAGCGAGCCGAATAGGAGTCGGGTACACCGCGATGTCTCCAATATAGCTCCGCGAACTGTCTTTGTGAACGGCGGGCGGGCGGAAATAGAACACTGTAACATACATAGGACGGGACGGAAACCAAGTAGCGGCTTGCGGAGAGCTTGCAAATGAATTTATTCTTCGAACATTAGACGATCGCGAGAGAGTCCGAGTCTGTCTACATCACCACGTACTGAGCCATGAAGGAGAAGATTAACATCGCTAGGGTGAGGATTGCGGAGAGGCTTGAGATCAAAGCTTCCCTCGATGTCAACGGGCGCATACAGGCTAGATGAGCCCGTGGTAGGCGGCGCTCAACACTACCAACGTAATGATCATATCGCGAGATGACCTTTACACAGAGTGGGACGGAGAAATTTTCCTATGGGGCGTGAGATTGTAGCAACGAAGTGACGAGTGACTGCTCACCGAAAAGGCCCGAACGTGAGCGAACCCGACATCGCAGACCACCGCAGCTTGACTTTCCGAGCCGCACGCCGGATGAACGCTTCGCAATCCCAAGCAAGGTGTCAGGTCACGTTCTTGAAACGTATGATGTGCGCATACCCGAATATTTACGGGAGCGCGCACGTTCGACGATGCTACAGTGAAAGCATAAGCGGGACCGCTACGAGCGGAGGATAGAAGAAAGCAGCTCACCGCTGGATTTGATCCCGCTCTTGAAAGAAATCATATATGTTTGGGAGACGGTCAGCCTTCGAAATCCAGCCTATGTCGAACGATATAGTGGCGAGTGGAATGAAGGAGCTCTTGAAGGGATCGTTCCAAGAGGACGAGGTATGTGGCGCGCTGGGATCGGTGGGGCCGTCCGCCTTCTCCGTCGATGGCGGGCTGCTCATGTTGAGGGAATATTCTCCGCCCCGAGACGAGGGGGTGCCCGAAACTTGCGAAGAGGAGCCATTGGAAGGAAGAGAATAGTACAAGGAACCGGCCTTATCCCTGGGGATTAGGACGTGGTCTTGCGTGAAGGTCTCTCGAAGGAGTGACAACCCCTCGCACGGGAGCTGGTATGCGTTGGCGTGATCCAGGCCTTCTGGCACGGGCATGAAGGCGACCCGAACCTCGCCATCTGTCCAATGGGCACAGTCCTCGCGAGGGAACGGCACGGGCTCGCCATCGGACCCATTAATTACATGGACCGACGGGCGTTCTGGATCACTGTTTGGGAAAATTGGAACGAACATTTTGGCGGTCAAGCCCCGAAAGTCGTCGGTGCGGCGCGGACTGTGCGCTACTATTCCCACCCTATAGGGACATGGATCATCCCGACTAGCATCGGGGCCGGCAATCACCTTGCAATATGCGTGGGTCACAAAGCGAGATGATTGGAGGGATGAGACGCACCAAATGGATCCATACAACGTACTTCTTCCCTACTATGCCCCTGACTGCTTCGTCCACCTCTGGGTCGTTGAATCCTTGAACCATCCTAGCATGATCGAGTTCGATGGTGCCATATAGCAGAGGATAAGGAAAAGTGGCCCGAGTCTTGGGTACTAGTAAGGACATGATTCTTCTTGCAGTGGAAGGAAATGAGGACGGATTGGCCGTGAGCTTAGGGATGAGTACTGTGGGTGGTAGTAGAAGTGAGATGACGTAGTTCCTGGGTGAAGCTGTGTACACCAATGTCCGCGTGCTGGGATTTCGAACTCCGACTGTGGCTAACCCCATCCCCACCCAGCAGAGCACACGGCAGGCAGGAGTCAGACGAAAGACCTTTACAGCTGTTTTCATAACGATAGCCCCTCCATCAGCAAAACCACACCCCATCTTACGGAACTTACAGGCAATCTTAGAACTTATGAGACGCCGTAAGTTCTAAGATGGAGTCAACTTACGTAGGCTATGTACCTTTCCTACGTAAGACGCCGCATCTTACAAGGAACTTATAGCCATCCTACTACGGACATCTTATACACCATCTTAGAGGGCTTAGAAGGTCGACTACAGCTCATAAAATACTCAGAATATGACATACAACACCAATTCATTGCGGAGTACTACCGGTAGTACATGGGATATACATAATGCACACACGCCGGCACCCAATAACCCGCCAGCTCACCTCGAGATGTCCAAACCCCTCCCCGCTGATCAAAACCGTGCACCCCGGTTCCATCCGCAATGTGCGTGAGCCGCATCCCATCTCGGCTCTTCTCCTCTCCGGTTTTGGTGCCTGCATAGCCCTCGAATCTGGCAGCTGTGGGGTCAGAAACTGCACACGCAGAAGGTGGGTAAGAGGGGCATCGGCGTACAATGCTCATCCCCTCCTCAGTACGGCAACTGTACAATAGCGGCCGGAAGACAGAGGCACGAGAGGGACAAGAGCGAGAGGGCAAGAGAACAAGCGGCAGCGAGAACCGCGATGAACGGCCAGCTGGCAGAAAGCGATAGAGTGGAGGACGACGCACCAGAAGAAGCTGAGCGCACTCACCTGCATTGTAGGTCACAAGCGAGCACAGAGACATCGACAAGGGGATGACCGAGGACGTACCTTTGACTTGAAACCAGCGAATGTGTTATAAATCAAACGGGAGCTCATCTGCATCCGAGTCATAGACACTTACCTTGGAGACTAAGCACCGCACCGAAATTGGCGCGAGCCATGCTAAACGTGGCCCGATATCCTGATTCAAGCCAAAAAGTGTAAAACTCACTTATACCCTCCCCAAAAACAGGAGCCCAAGCGGTCCTACCAATCCACGGCCACCTTCCGAACCCACACCTGCCCTTCGCCTCACATCGGATGACCAGTATCGAGAAGGGATTTTGTGAGACCCGATGACTATGCAGGAAGTTGCCAGGCAAAGGTACAGCTGGCGAACAAAGCAGAGTAGACGGTCAAGTACCAACCAGTGTAGGATGAACGAAAAGAGGCAGGAAACGATGGAGAGGAAGAAAACCGCCAGGCTCGAACATTGTCGCTACGGCAGCGGATTGGCGCTTGGTTAGGGGCAGGCTTACAGAAACTTGGCAGCCATTCACAAACTCTCCCCCGAGCTACCGTCGACCAAACTCGGACCGCTTGACTTTTCAAGATGAAAATTGTATTGCAGGCATAACGTAGCCGCCTCATAGTGTCCCGAACAACAATGCTATCGGTCTCTACTTGAATTAAGTCCGATCGCTACAGTTAAGTTCGCCATAAGATGGGCTACTTAAGTTCTAGGTTCACCGGTAAGTTGTAAGTTCTCCTAAGATCCATAGGATGGGGTGCGATTTTGCTGATGTCGGCCGCGTTCTACGCACACACGAGTCGCAGTGATGTGCGGGCCAGGCGACCAGGGCAGAAGTGGGTCTGAGGACGCACGAATTTACGGTCCCCGGAGGGGCTTATGTAAGCGGGTTTCTGGTCCCTCAGACGCCCCGATCGCGCCGAGAGCGCGCCCCCGAAGAGCGTGACGCATAAGCGCCCGCGCGCGACGAGGGCGCGGTCGAAGGTGATGAGAGCAAGGTCGCCTGCCCTCCTCATAAAGTCAATAGAAGCCTCCGAATATTGTTTTTGTAGTATTTGATGCCAACACGATATAGAACGCTGCAAAAATCCAAGGGAATTGAGAACGGAGGGGGCGAGCGAAATGTGATTAAGCGCCCGAGGGCGCGGAGGGCGCAAGGAGGAAGCACTCCATGACCTTTCAATAGGTCAAAGATTTTGGGAAATACATACTGAAATAGTGCCGATAAAAGCGCGATGCATAGCGAAAAATTGGACCCGCAATGATGAGGACCAGGGCAGGTACAAGGAGTTGGAGGCAGAGGATAACAAGAATCTCGAAAATGGCACCAGTCGGCGGCCCGAGAGCATGCACGACGAGTCACGAAGGCGCGCGGCATCAGCGCCCGCTGAGAGCGCCAAGGGAGCGAGCGCAAGAGGGTGCGCGCGAGGGACAGCGGAGGGGGGCACCATAGCCGGAGGGACCAGAAAGCGGATCAAAAGAGACTGTAAATTGGAGGCAACACAGCTGTCTGCGGATGGGGTCAATTCCCGCAGGGGGCCCAGCGAAACGTGTGTCCGAAGCTCTGCGTGCACCTCTGATTTACAGTCCTGATGTGATCGGATTTCTAGTCCCTCGGGAAGGAAGGAAGCGAACAAGAGGCGCTGCGCCCACGCGACCTCGCGAGCACCCCCTTCCTCGCGCGCGCGGGCACCTCACCTCACATAACCGGACTCAAATTCACACAGCCCGCGACAGAGGAGGGCGGCCAGGGTCCGGGCTCTGTCACAGTGGGGCGCGTCAGCCGTGACCTTCCATTTATGGTAATGAGACCGTAAATTGGCGCTCTAGAGACTGCAAATCTAGGACAATAAGTCGACTAGGCATCCCTTCCAAAAATTGTATGACTGTCGCTTTGGCAACCATGGCAATGACCTTTTGCACGGTCGGTTCAGAGCTGACACCCTCTGAGCAACATTTAATTTTAACTTCAACATGGCTACCCTTGATGACCTTGCGAAGGTCAGGGCCACGAGCCCTAGGTAGGAATGCAAAGTTATCCCCCATGGGGAACAGGGCACAGGCACTAGGATGGATGGTGGGGAGAGATGGACTATGGGTGGAGGTTGTTGCAAGTGGATGCGAGTGCACATGCAAGAGTGGATAGTGAAGATCGGCAGTTCGAAGATGACACATGCGATGTGAGGCTAGCATGAGGATTCTGCATCCTGCTGTATGGTGGGCTATATGTCAGAGACAATAGGCAGATAAGGTGTGGCACAAGGGAGCAGGTGGAAGACATCAAAGTGGACCTCCTGCCTTGTCTGCAGTGAGATCTAGAGCAGGACCTTGAAGTGTGCTGAGCGACGAATGGTATGTGCGCATGGTCTCTATCTCTATTCAGTGAAAACGATAAACTACCACATCATATTCTCATTGAAATGTTCGCCCAGATGGGGTTGCATCGAAACAGGGCAGACACCAACCCACAGAGGGAGCAGGACCCCTGAATATCCTCCCAGAGGTAAGTATATGCCAACCAAGGCCATTTTCGGTGGTGCCCAATGAGCCAAAATTCAGTTATTTTCCTCCAACATTCCAAAAATCCTCCATTTTTGGGGCCTGGCAACTGCAATGTCATGGGCGCTTAATCAGATTGCCTCCCAAAATTTTCCCACAGGGTGCTTTTTTGATTGAGTTTCACTCCTTCACGTAGCATGCCGGCATCAATGGTCCCATTTCGCCCAAATGACCCTACTTAGTTGGAACCCAAGTCAGCTGGACCCCCTGACTAGACACCCCCCGCCGGGGGTCCTTTTCGGTGGTCCCGGGCCGCCGATGTGATAGCTCACAGCCAGAGGCCCATTTTCGGGACTTTCAGCTGCAGGGCCTATGAGATTGGCCTTGCGGAGGGCCATTTTCGGTGATTGGCTTGCAAGTCAGTGGTCACTACCAGCAAGACTTGTTTGGGTTGGCAGTGTAGCACGGTACAGTGCAGCGAGTGTGAGATGGTGGACAATGCTGTAAGAAGTCAAGAGGTGCCAGCACCGTGGACCCCCGGGCCGTGTCACTGCGCGCAATTGTGGCGCTTCGTGGAAGGTCTCCCGGGCGCCTCCCTCTTTGAGTGTGGTCCGTGATTCGGACCGTAAAGCTCTGTAACAGCTCACGCGAGGTCATTGGTCACCGGTCACCAGTCACCCAGCAGTCATGGAGATTTTGTGACTGCGACGTTGATCTCATTTTCAATAGGAGGGCCCCTCCACACTGTACAAACCCTCATGTGCGCGTGCCTTCAGCTCCATATCTTCAATCTCATGATATGGAAAGAAACATTACAGAACGTGGTCATCGTAATAGGTTAACATTTCACATCCAACAAAGAATAGCAGCCATGGCTGTAGAGAGGCAGTAGGCACCATCATAGAACTAGAGGAAGGACAGCGCAAGTGATTACACCATATCAGCGACCGATGAATGTGCAATCAACATTAACAAGCAATTAAACTGTGATCAACGAGCAATTAACGTGCGGTCAACATCGACTGATGTGCAGATGAGCGAGTAATTGACATGCGAGTCAACGAGCAATTGAATAACAAGCGGATAGCGAGCGACAACGAGCAGAGGAACAAGCAATTGACGAACAGTTTCCTAGCAGGAAGCGGTCAGTGCAAACCCTTTCGCGTAGGATCTATGACAAACACTCACCGATAGATAACCAGCTGCTCAACAAGCAGCGAAACAACAGCGAAAACATGCTGAATATAGGCGACTACACACAAGCTAACCACCCCACCAGCTATTGTAATAGCCCATCACTCCAATTGCATGGCATCCCTACAAATCAAAGACATCGTCAACTGAGCAGACAGTGTTCACGAATGTCTACGTACCAAGAACAATATGTAGTGCCGACGGTACACCCAATTGCAGGAGGTATCGGAAGAAAGGAGGAAGGAAGCACTTACATCGATCACATGTCGAACACGAGCGCTGTCAGTCCTCTAGGGACCGACAGACGAGCGAGAGGGCTTGCTCGATGACAGCAGCCAGGGGAGAAGTGTGTTGGAGGTGGGAGATGAGGAAGTGGGCGAAGTGATAATGGGGACAGGCAACTACGCCAACGAAAGTGTCCAGGTTATGTAACACAAGCGCCTGAATTT
Source organism: Ganoderma multipileum BCRC 37180 (assembly GCA_000338015.2). NCBI lineage: Eukaryota > Fungi > Basidiomycota > Agaricomycetes > Polyporales > Polyporaceae > Ganoderma > Ganoderma multipileum. The sequence continues at coordinate 14,554 of BACB01000283.1, read as the reverse complement.
AGCCCACCTTTCCCCACGCGTGACTGTCCATCTTGATCTAAGCGACCTTGCGTCCGTTTCCAATCTAAACTCCACCCATGATACAATGGTCGAAGCAGGGTACATAGCTTGCAACGCAGTACTCGGAAGGGAAAACGTCCGACATTGCAGTCGTGACCCATATAGAAACCCAAGTAGCTGCAGAACGTCTGGAAAATGAACGAAACGCTCGGATCGAGGCGAGACAGTCAAGAACTTGAAGTCAGCTATACTAGGGGTCTGATGGCCTGCTCAGTGCTGTGATCAAGCTACGTGAAGGAGCATGAGAGTGTTGAAAGGACTATAAATTGGAGATGCGGCTGGAACTCTGGTGATGCCGGGTGTACGGGCTAGGACTCGTACAGTACCATCCGTACGCCGCTCAACCTGCATAGCAGCTCCCAGTTCAAGTTATGAACCTGTTTACGGTACCCCCACTCCGCCTTTTGGGTAGAAAATGCCAGATCTCCAATGTCTAGTTGCCAGGAGATTTTTCATGTAAATTTGGACCAACGCAATGTACGCGTGGTCCTCCGCTGTAACACCTTGCTCTCGTCCTGGTGCTTGGTTCATGAGCGCCTACTCCAGCGCTTCCGTATCATCCACTGACCGAGCACAGTTTGCGAGTTGAGACTTCACACTCCCTGTGTCGTTCAACGAAGTATATGATTGAGTAAATAATCAAAAATCGTTTCAATCGGTGGGAACAGAAATTTTACCAGAGCGTCAGATAGAGAGATACTGCTCCCACTCAATGCAGAAAAGCCACTCAATGACCCTTGTGTGAAATTCCAATCCCAAGGAATGATTCAGATGTGATTTCTAGATCCAGATCAGAAATAATAACGGCCTCAGGTATGTTCTAACCCCTCAACTTGATTTCGACCACTTCAGACTGAGCGCTACTGCAGCTCTTCAGCCACTTCCGCTCGGATATGATCTTATCTTCTGTCGGAGAATGAATTTGACAATCTCGACACCGTTCGGCTCTTTGCCGAGACCAGACGCCCATGGACGCGCGCTTAGTATTTCTCCCCTAGCGTTGCCTGTCCCCAGTGATAAATAATAGCCATTGACAGAGGCGTATATCGAGGACCGTGGAATGATGACAAAGCAATACGCGCTCGAGCCATTTCGAGGAGTGATGAAGTCACTCGTGACAGCACGTGGGAGTAACGTTACCGTCACTTAAGGCGTGATTTGTAGCCCTAAGACCTGTTCGACTTCGTAGCCCAGGAACACGCTCACTCTCTTCCTCTCTCCCTTTTCCCTGGCTTGCACAGACTTCTGGATCTTGTCACGCGAACCCTCAGTTTCTCCTCTGTGTATCTTTCTACCATGGCGACCTCTCAATGCCCACGTTGCCAAAACCCTGCTCTGGAGGTTCTTCCGGTGCCTGACCTGGAGCTGCTGAATGAGAACCCCAGAGGATTTATCTTGAGGACCAACGTCACTGCACACATACCTGCCTACCTTTCCTTCTGCAAGTTGCTCAACAGCATGCATCAAATACCAGACGATCACTCGATCACTTTACAGGATATCGATCGCGCTGTACTCGACTCTGAACACGCTAGGGGGGAATATCGGCCAGTCGCCGTCTTGGGCTATGACCTAGATCAATGGACTGTTCTCATAATGGGGCGCTGGCGCAGGACTCCCAGTTTCGACCATTTCCCCTTCATCTTGAAGTTCTTTCTTGACCCGGTGTCTCCGCTTGGCGGCCATCAGACTGCATCCTCTTGGTTTCCCATTCGCTCTGGCGACCCTCGTCCGCAGGACACTCCCGACACGGCTGGTGTACACTTTGGCTATAGAAACGAAGATGGTACATTCCACTGGTCGGACTCTGTTACACCTGGCCTTCCGTTGTCAGGGATCCTGATTAATCATGACCCATCTTCTCACCATTGGCACACAACACCGGAATGGCGAGAGGACATGCAGTGGATGACTATAGTGCCGATCGTGCCTAACAAACGGTTCCCGCTCACTCCGTGGACCCACGACGGGGCCGATGGATTGGACAAGACTGCGTTCAAATTGGACAATCACACGATTCAACAGCTCGAAAGGGACGCCATCAAGCATCAATTTGAGTGGTTGAGCTTGCGGTTTGCCCCAAATGTAACGTATGATACGGTACGGTCGCTGGTTGATGACTACAAGGTGAGCACCGTCTTCGCCTGGGTAGTGTTGCTCCGTGCGTTCAGAGTACAGCTGTGAGAATCTTCATTCGAGGTTCAGCATACTCTGAACGTCTGGTCGCAAGCCTACCGCATTTAGAGCATGCGTTCTATGCTTACCGATGGACAGAATTTCAAGAAGCAAAAGAAACCCAAGGCTGCTCTCAAGGTAGGTTGATACTCGTTCACGCACCGGCAGATGGGATTGGATTTCTCTGACATTGCCATTTGGACTCAGAGAAGACGGGGTAGTGAACACGCTCCAGACGATGGCCTGGGAACCACAACCACTCCCGCGGTGAGCCCATCTTCAAGTTCGCACAGAGTTGATTCGTTAACGCTGCACATGATGACGTGGATTGTCATGTCGTTGCCTCAAGGCGAGTCGGAGGGGGTTTACCAGAAGCGTGGGACGGGCAATCAGTCGGGGGTTCGGTTTCGGCGGTGGCAGAGGTACTACATCTCCACTAGTGAGTCTATGTTCGACCTTTTGTCGTGACTGACTTTGACGCTTTTCCGCCAAGACCCAGATGGCAGAGGAACACAGACGTGCCAGAACCACAACGCCTCCCACGGTGAGCCCATCTTCAAGTTCGCACAGAGTTGATTCGTTGACGCTGCACATGATAACGTGGATTGTCGTGTCGTTGCCTCAAGTCGAGTCGGTCGCCCTTGGCTGGTAGCGTGCGGTGGGTACTCTCTCAGAGGTTCGGTTCGGGTAATGGCAGAGGTACTACATCTCCACCGGTGAGTCCATGTTCGACCTTTTGCCCTGACGATCCTAATGTCCTCGTTTCAAGACTGAGGCAGGGCAAGGACCCAGCCTGGATGACGGTGCCGCACCCCCAGCCGTGAGCCCATATTCAAGATCTCGCAGCGAGTTTCCATTTATTGACGCCGTTATCTGATGGTGTGGGCCGGCATATCGTTCCTTCAAGGCTGAGCAGTAGACAGGCAGCTTGCGACGGGCATTGCGATGTGGACAGGCTCGGGACAGCGGTAGTGCCCCACGGGTGAGCAAATAGTTAAATCCTTTCTGCGCGCAATACAATGCTGATGAGCTGCATCAGATGAACATGCACACACTGGGGTGAGATTCTAGTAAGGCTGAATGTTTCTCTTAGTAAACGAATGACTGGACTTCCTTCATTACGTTGGGTTCACAATATGATACAGAGCGGGCAATATATTAACTTCGTAGATGTCGTAATGGATACATTGTATTCTCCTCTTCTTACACAAGGCGAAGTCAACGTAGTGGACATTCCTCGTATCGTTCTTGAAGTTAACTCCTCAATGTGGGATAGGAACTGCGCTCGAGGACCCACCCGGTGTTCTTCAGACAAAAGCAGATAAGTAGAGGACGGTCCGGTTAGCCTACAAGAACAACCTGGAGCCCCATGCATAGGACAGTGATAGGAAGCCTAGACTACGCCGGCTAACGTTCAGCGGAAGCACAACAAAAAGGCGACAGATGTAGTAGCCCGCCGTACCCTCGACCCACGGTAGCCGCTATTGGAGGAGTACCGTTTCGGTGGTGTAACTGTACATTCAAGAGGAGACTACGAGCAACAATGATACTATATCCAAATGTGCCGATGTTGTTCGGGGCAATACACATAGTTATCTCAACATGTAGAATCCAGATCGAAGCCTCAGGCCTCCGCTTGGGACATTGGGACAGATTCTGATTGTTGGAACCTAAGGGCACTCGCAACGGCGAGTGTCGAAGCCAGGAAAGTGTGTGTACGGATCCAACAGGGTCGGTATAGCGGTATGCTCAAAAGGATCAATATATGACAGGGGGGAGCTGAGTATATGGATCGGGAGGAGGATATGCATGAAAGCTACATGTGGACAACATGCGTAAAGTAGGCCGCTAAACGGCGGTTAAAAATGAGAGGCATGGATATCAATAAAACGTGAGGACCTAAGGCCAGACAGGAATACACGAGACAACAAACAATGTTCATAAACGCGTCCCCAGTCGTCCTCACCTTTCGCAGCATCTTCGACAGTAGGAAGTCTGCAAGCACAAGATCAAAAGAGGAATGGGATGAGACGACCATGGCACTCACCTGGCTTGGGCTGGCATCCGACGGCCCACTCAGGCTCCATGGGGTCATGCTTGTTCATGACCTCGGTGGTACCCTCATAGAGCTTGGTAGGATACTCGTACCGTCCGAGTCGGATTTGTCGTCGATCCCGAAAGGGTCCGAGGAAATGCTCACCACCTCTGCCAGCGTCGGGAAGAGTGGGCTCGCGAGAGCGAGGGTCCTCGACAATCCTGAAGAACCTCCTCAGCAGTCTTACTGATGTTCCATTTACATCACAGCTGCGTCCCGTTCCTTGAAGAAACGTGGCTACCCATGTCATCCCATTTGATTTGGCTCCGCATGTCGATCCGCAAGTGAACGAGAGGACGCGATTCGACGTCAGCGTAGGAGTTTCCAAACACGTTCATGTAGGCGATTGCATCCACTGCTTGTTGTGTCGTGTCGGCCTTGGGCTGCGGAGCCTCGCCGCAGTGATACGACAACCTGTCGCAGGTCGCCCGATGGCGATTGGGCTAAAGAGAAAAGTGGGAGTGGCGTTGGGAGGTTCGCGTGTATTCGTCCACGATGGGCGGCAAGGTTGACGGGAGGCTGGTTAAGGTCGTGCAGGTGCAGTTGAGCGAGACGAGACGGGCAGGGCGGTGGGATCGGTGAGCGTCGGATTTCGTGGGGCGCACGAACAGGAAGACAGGGTACGAGCGCGAACGATGGTGCTCACTCCTGGCGGGGGTGTCCCCGCCTCGGGAGGTGTACGGAAGTCGGGGCAAGCTGGGTCATACCAAAGGTGACCTGCCTTCATTTTGGACGGCAGTAACCTCGGCACACAAGGTAAGGTACCCACAACGTAATACGCACCACACGGTCCGCCGGCCCGCGCTTACGAGCATGCGGAGCTAGCTTGAGCTTACGCTCTCTGGGTGTTGATGCTATTTAGAGGAACACTACGCGATGAATCCGCTATCAATCCCTCAAAAGGAGTCTCGACGAAAGGGGAAAAACGCTTACTTATTGTATGCGGGATATAATCTGTGACAAGGGATCTACAGCACGGCGCGAGTAGACCGTCGAAACACGGCCGACAATTGGTGAGAAGAGAATGCACGCTATAGCACGAGGATACTACAGTTAGATCCAGCTCCGACACGATAGGCCAGGGTAAGAGGCACGGCGCCCACATCGCTAGGTACGAGCATGACGACCATGGCTTTCAGGTAGGTTCGAGGATGCTGGACTGAGGTCCGGAGCCAATGCATAGCATGGATTAAAGTATAGATACCCTAAGGATACAGCAGGTATGGTCCTCATAACATCTACAATGACAGTGTCAACATCACAAGGGGAACGACGGGGGATGGATCGTACTCACACATTTTGTTGCACTCCTTCCTCTCAGCACACTACGCCCTCGTTCAGCCGATTCAACAACCAATGCTTCCAATTATCCCCCGGGTTCTCCAACGGCGACGGGTCGTCCGAGAAGCCCATCATGACCACGTTCACGACGTTCGGGTCCATGCACATCAGCACGACCTCCATCGCGCCCAGCGACCCGTTCTTCACGTTTAGATCGTGCGCCGACTTGAGCTGCCCCTTCATCTCCGCGATCTGGTCCTTCGAGAACGCGCTGAACGGCACGACGGCTGCCCCGAATGCGAAGAACGTCGTCTCGACCTTGCTCGAATTCGGGCGCGGGCGGAGGAAGATGACGAACACGAACTCCTGTGCGCGTTTGGGGTCCTGCGCGACTCCCAGAGCGGTCGCGGCGGCCTCGGAGATCGTCGGGCGATGCTTGGACGTGAACGCGCGGAGGTCCTTCATCGGCTTCGGCTCGCCCCCGCCCGCGGGCTGGTACTTGCGGTTCAGCGCGCATTTCTCCTTGTGCCGGCTCCACGCCTTTTTCTGGCACTCTTTGCTCTGTGGCGGCCAACCAGAACGAGCAAAAGCAGGAGCGGCGGGGAACAGAAGGGGGTCAGCCGGGGAGGAAGGAGAGGAGGGGACCTAACGAGGGAGACCACGGACGCAGTAGATCTCGATCGAGCACCCTCCACAGCGGAAAAACTGGACTCCTTCTCGTCTTGACTTGAAGCAGAACTGGCACTGCATGAGCTCGCGGTGGAGCGCGCCTTTTGGGTCTGACTGGGGGTTTCGATGGGGTGCTGGAGGTACGCCGGTGATGAACCAGAGCTGGTATTCCAGCTGACAACAGGGGCAGCCGATCTCGAAGTAGTCAATGAGAGCCGCAATGTCCATGGTGTTGGAAGAGCACACTGTATGCGCACAGAGGAAGGGGTAGCCGAGGGAGGAGGTCGTGGTTTGGGAGGGAGCTGCGACCCTGAGTGCGTTGATCGCGAATCGTTCGCCTCCCAAATTCGCCCAATTCGGAAATCACCGAGCCACAACTTCTCTCAGCGCACTGCGGCCGCTTCCAGTCTGTGGTTAAAACCCACCATAACAAGTTGAAAAATCAAGGTGTATATTATGTTCTGAATCAATAATGTGAATTAATCACTGTACGTGGCCCTCATTCATCATGCGCAGCATGTACGGCTTCCAGTTCTCCTGCATCTCCTTCGACAGGTGGTTCTCCGCCCGCTCGTAATACGTGAACGGCACCATGTTCGACATGCACCCCTCCACATTGTGCATCATCACCAGGAATACCCCCGCCGCCCCGTGCTTCTTCCACGTCTCCCCCGCCGTCACGATCATCTCCTTGATCTGCGCCAGTCCCTCCGGGGGGTACGGCAGGTCCGCAAGCCGGAACACCCCTGCGTCATACACGTAGAACCCGGTCTCGGGCCGCGTCGAGTCCCGGCGGGGACGCATCGCAACGGCGAACACACTGTCCATAGCGCGCTCGGGGTGCTCGAAAATGTTCATCGCGGCGTACCCGCCGTCGGCGAGCGAGGGCCCGTGCTTGGACGAGAAGGCGCGGAGTCGTTTCATGACGTCGATCGAATCCGGGTGCATGGCGTCGATCTGTTGATTCATGCTGCATTTCGATTTGTGTATGGGCCATGCCTCTCTCTGGCATTTCTGGCTCTGTTCGTAGGTAATAGCCGTGTTCAGTATTGCTTGAACGCTGGACCTTGATCGAATCACGTACGCAGTAAAGCTCCGTCTTGCACGCGGAGCACCTGAAGAGCTTCGCACCGTCCGCACGCGAGTAGTCACAGTTCTGGCAGTGCATCATACTTGCTTGTACGCGATCCTTTCGATCGAGCTTGGGTCCATGGGGTGCTGGGGGTTCGGGGGGCACTGGTGTGACCATCGCTTCAAAACCGACGAGGCGGCAAAATGGACACTCGAGCCTCGGGACTCCGAACAATCTGTTCATCCCTTCCATAATCTCCCTATATACGAATAATCAGTCATATAAACCCGAAAAATCACGATGATGAAGTTCTCTGCATTGGACGCACTCAAAGCCGGTTTCCTCATGCAGATGTGCAAGCACGGCTCTACCTCAGAGGAACCGACGAGGACATCTATCCGGAGATGATGCCGCTTCTACTACTTGGATATTTGGCGGGCATGCTGCTCTCTTCAGGGACTCTCCAAAGAAATCGGTCGTTATCAACGGTCCCTCCCATTCCACAGACGATGCTCGGTCAGCCCAAAACGACCATAAAACCGACACTGAGTGCGTTCAAAGTCTAACATATTGAAGAACTTAGTAGCCAAAAGCAGGTACTTACATCTCGGTGAAGGTTAGGGGAAAAGAGCTGATCGATATATTTTTGATCAACCACAGTCAAGTTATCCTAGACCGGATAAGGCAACGTTAACTATTGCATGCCGACATACACGGGAAACATACGGACATTCATTAGCATCCAAGCAGATGTATTTCCTCTAGCAGGCTAGTAGAAACAACACGAGTGTCTGGGGATAATGTTGGTGTGGCATGTTTATGTCTGAGTTCCAAGCGCCTACCCAGTCTGCTGTAGTGGAGAAAGGCGCCCAGGTGCGCTTCCATTTCTGTCAGTGACCACCATCCGCACATCTTCTAAGCTCCTGCTGCCTCCCTCCCCGCTTGTCAGATCCTCCGAAAGTCCTTCATCCATGGGCCCATCACGACACACCACCCTTTCCGATCCTTCCTCCTCGAAACACCCCGCCAGCGCACCCAAGAAAAAAGCATCATCGAAATGGCCCCAGCACAAGAAACACCCACACTCAGCGCCCTCGGGCCCCTCCTCCTCTGCATCCAACTCCAACCCCAATGCTCTCCCGGGGGTGCAAAAGATCAAGTCCGCCCTGCGCCAGACGCGACGGCTGCTCGCCAAGGACAGCCTCGCGGCCGACGTGCGCGTCGCGACGGAGCGGCGGCTGAAAGCGCTCGAGGCGGACCTCGCGCGCGCAGAGCACACGCGCGTCGAGCGTACCCTTGCGACGCGTTACCATAAGGTCAAGTTCTTCGAGCGCCAGAAGGTCGTGCGCAAGCTCGCGCAGGTCAAGCGGAAGCTGGAGGGCGAGGAGGGTGAGGCGTTGGGGAAGAAGGAGCGTGGGAGACTGGGGAAGAAGTTGCGGGAGCTGAGGGTCGACCTCAATTACGTGCTGCACTATCCGAAGACGAAGAAGTACATCTCGCTGTTCCCGCCGGAGGTGAGGAAGGGGAAGGATGGAGAGGGGGATAATGACGAGGAGGTGGACGAGCACGAGGAGAAGGGGAAGGCGGAGACGGATCGGCAGCGGGAGGAGATCAGGACGTGGGTGAGGGAGCAGATGGAGGCGGGGGCTTTGAGCTCGGAGCCTGAGGTTGAGATGAGGAAGACGGAGGGCGGAAAGGGTGCGCCGACAGCGAAGCTTTCACTTCCCCTCTCGTTGCCTGCGCATACACAGAAGCAAACTGGCGGCATCAAGTCGAAACCGACTCCCGTCAAAGGAGGTGTCGTGGACGACGAGTTCTTCGGAGCAGACGATGATGATGAGGGCGAGGAGGGCACGAGCGAAGAGTCTGTCGAGAACAGCGAGATAGACGAAGACTAGGACCCGTACAGGTGCGCCCTTCGCAGTTATCCTAGGCAACCTCGAAGGCTTATGACCAACTATATGCAGTATCGTAGTATTTAGTTCGCAGTCAACTGAACCTATTCTCCGAGCCATTTCCTTCTCGAATGTTTGCAGGTTGCGATTGGAGCCCCCCAATATATCGGTGAGACAATCCTCACTTCCGAAGTTCCCCTCATCGTCACTGCCTGTCCATCTGCAAGAATAGATATCTCCTTCTATGTTCCGTACACAATCGACACCACGTCTCTCGAGCTTCTCGCTCGATCGACTCCCACTGTCCCACTGCACAATGTCTCCTGGCCGGATGAACCTATCCTCCTCTGGTACCATTGATCGGACCGGGTCCGGTGCGGACTACCCGATGTTTTTCGTCTCTCGCATGTCTCGTCTCCAGTTCATCCCACCCTCATCGATCATCTTTGACAAACCTCTTGGATCATTCGAGATTCATTAACTTCTGAAGGCAGCCCAAGCGGTACTTAGCTGAGTTCCCGATTCCTCCTCCGCGATGCACTCGATCATAAGACCCGAACGTTCTGAACCCCGGCCTGAATAACAGTGTCCCCCGGTCAGCAGCCCTTTCCACGGCCTCCCGGTTGTTCCTCAAATCCACAACGGACCGGCGGCCCGAGGATCCTTCGACAATTTCAGTCTTGCGAATCGCTCAAAGAAGGGACACTGGCGCCATATATCCTCCGGAGTATAAATCCCAGCTATCACGCGCTGTCGACCGACACACCCTTCTCCCACCACTTGCACCACTCATCTCTGCCTCGCCTCCAGCGTCATGTCCTTCGGAAAGACTGTGAAGCTCTCTTCTGGCCAGGAGATTCCCCAGATTGGCCTCGGGACCTGGCTTTCGAAGCCCAACGAAGTCGAGAATGCGGTACGTGACAGCCCGCGTTCGCCCCACAAGGGGAGAACACATTGTGTGCGTGGATTGACGAGGGACGGCGGGCGATCAGGTCGAGGCGGCGATCCGTGCGGGCTACCGGCACATCGACTGCGCGATGATCTACCAGAATCAGGACGAAGTAACCGTCTCCCCTTCCCTTCCCTCCCTACTACACGTTTTCCACTCAACTCTTCTCTCCCTTGTGCGCGCTCTCTCCTGCGTGTGGTAGGTCGGCCGTGGGCTGAAGAAGGTGATCCCCTCGGTGGCGAAGCGCGAGGAGGTCTTCATCACCACCAAGCTCTGGAACACGTCGCACAAGCCCGAGCTCGTCGCGAAGGAGCTCGACGAGTCCCTCAAGCAGCTCCAGCTCGACTACGTCGACCTCTACCGTCAGGCCCCTTTCCCTTTCTCCCAGATTTGATTAAGGCTGACGACCATATGCATTGATGCAGTCGTACACTGGCCGGTTGCCTTCCCGTATGGGGGCGACTTCGAGCCGCTAGACCCGAACAAGCCGGACTGGGTCGTGCTCGACACCGAGACGAGCTTGGTCGAGACGTGGAAGGCGATGATCAAACTCCGCGAGACGGGCAAGGTCAAGGCCATCGGCGTGTCCAACTTCACCATCGCCCACATCCAGGGCATCGCTGACGCTACGGGTGTTTGGCCCGTGAGTTCGCGTCCACGTCGTCGCGCTTTTCGATCCGCATTTACGTGACGACTGACGCGTGGTCCCTGTGCATGCGCATGCGCAGGCTGTAAACCAAGTCGAGGCGCACCCGCTCCTGCTCCAAGACGACCTCGTCAAGTTCTGCGCTGAGCACAACATCCACCTGACCGCGTACTCGCCGCTGGGCAACAACAGTACGTTTTCACTTTGTCTGGTCCCCGGCTTGGGGCACGTTCTGACGGGACATTGACATTGACCAGTGGCGGGGCACAAGAAGCTCACCGAGTACCCCGAGACGCTTGAGATCGCGCAGAAACACGGCGCGACGCCCGCGCAGGTGCTCATCGCGTGGGGCGCGAAGCGCGGGTACTCCGTCATCCCGAAGTCCGTCACCCCAGGTGCGTGCTCTTCCTCTGGTTGTTTACGAAATACGGAACCGAATCCTGTTGTAGAACGCATCGTGTCGAACTTCCAGCAGATCGAGCTGACGGACGAGGAGTACGAGAAGCTGTGCGACCTCGGGCGCAAGAACCCGAAGCGTTTCAATGTGAAGACGACGTATCCGCCCTTCTGGGACATCAACATCTTCGGGGACGAGCTCGAGAAGACCACGACCAACGCGATCAAGATCGCCTGAGCGGGAGCGCGTCCGTCGTCAACCATCCGAAGCTGGAAGTTGGAAGCGGGAGCTTATGCCAGACTCCCTCGGTGTACTTATCTGTAATGATATCGAGACCATGTCGTTTTTGTGATCTATGTCCTGAGCACGCAACTCCGAGATGGACGGGTATGGGCCGCGGGGGGCCGTTTGGTGTGTATTGTTCTTTCGTGATTGAAGGGCGCTTATGCTGACCCCATTGGCAGAGTCTCTTCGCGCCACTCGTTTGTTCCTCACTTATCTATCTACCACTATTCCCGTGAAGCGCGGCGTACAACTCTCTACGTCACTAACCTCATTTGACAGACCATGATGAGCGACTCTGATAACGGATCGAGGATTGTCGTGTCTAGCGAAAAGGTTGGAGGTCCTCTGTTCGCCCCAGGTCTAGGGAGCTACGGGGCCATTCGTATGGACCCTGTCGCGATGGTCAGCCATCTCGATTCCAAAGCAATCGAAGAGGCAGCGGCTATGGCTCCTAAGATCTACTTGGCCTATATTCTCCTGGTGCCTCCGCGAGCCAACTCCCTAAAACCAATCAATCCTATACTGATACTAGTATTTCCACCCATCCTGCAGAACCTCCCAGATGACCGTGGTACTGCTTCGAGATCGATCTCATCGGTCCCTCCCTCCGCGCCGTCGACGAGGAGCAAGGCATCACCCCGGAGATGTGCATCCCTATCTTCACGAACGAAAGCCATCTGACCGGCCGAAAGGCTCTCCGGACCTAGCTAGTCTTTCTGTTCTCCAACTGCTACCACTGGTACGAGACGCGGGCGCATTTCCGGGTATGTGCAAAAGAGGAAGGCTTCAGGGTGGACGATGTGGTCATGCTTCCTTCGTCGGAAGAATATGATTTACTAAAGTATGCTTGGGCCTAGTTTGGCGACGATGCCTTGGACAACGCCGAGGCGCGACTCCCGCCCTCTCCGCCCTCACTAGGTGCACCAGAAGACGCAAATGTGGTGAACGGAGTCCCTCTTCGGGGTTCACCTAGAGACTCTTGACCTCCACCCGATACTTCAGTAGTCAACGGTCCTGCCACCTCCGACAGGCTGTCGTGGCGCTCCGGCGAGGATCCGCAAGGAGACACGGCGGAAGAAGTCGTGGACGCGATCTTCCACATCGCAATCGTGAAGTGAGCTGACCGTCGGGAGACTGTGTCAAGCGTTCTATAACTGACACATCGACATTCACAGGGTTATACAGGAAGCTCGCGCCCGCGACCCAACCCTCCCGACGCTGGCAGAAGTGACGCGCATTTCATCGGATCCATTCGGGATCGACGAGAGGTCCGACTCGGAAGGTGCGAGCGTACTGGCGAGTACTGATGAGCATGCAGTCGAGCCCAACGAAAAAGCCGACACTATCGAACCTGGACGGCACCGTCGTCCCGGCCGACAGTCAAGGCGTGAGTGCCACGTCTCGTTTCATCCGATTCGGCGCACACGGTTGTCCTTGCAGGCTTCGAACACCTGCAGATCCAGCGAAACTGAGGACGCGTCTCCGGACAATGTTCACTGTTCCCTACATCCCTGTCTGGCCATAGCGCGTCCTGTTGTATCGATACCTTCTTTTGTCGTCGATTTAATCATTCTAACCCGCTGTTGTCGTCCTGCCGTCTATTCTATTACGGTCCAGGGCTGGATGCTTAGCCAATTTAAATCTTCGTTTCCGACAGACATAAGTAAGGGTGGTGGTAAGATTGGCTGGAGTTCGTCACAAGTATGTACTTCGCCTTGGTCAGACACAGAGAGGGCAACTGTGCCCAAAATGCGGTGCCGCTTTTAAGGCACGCCTTTCGGAAACGCGGCCGGACAACGACTCAAGAATATGAACGCAGGCCAATCAAACAGGGGCATGCCCCCGAGCGCCGGGAGCCGTTCCCGAGTGATTGTGCTGCACGCGAAGTCGTACCAGAACGTAGCCAGGTATGGTGCGTTCCCATGACCTGATAAAGGGAAACATAACCGGCGAAATAGCATATATGCGCAATTCTGGACGAATAATACGTCCAGTGTTGCGCCTCAGCAAGCCTACAGCAGCGTGGGCAGTCAATGCAACGATCAAAGGTACAGAGCACAGCCACCCTCTTCTGGAATTCTGGCTCGCGACACGCGACCCTCTCGGCTCTCCCCTACGAAACATCTTCACCAATATATGATGTCGATGTCATGCAAGGAGCACATTGAAAGATCTTGGCCGAAATGTGTTCCGCCTCAAATTCAGCACAGCAATATGTTGACATCGAGAAATCGAGAAGCCGTTCGCCGGATGGAGAGGAAGGAAGGAAGGGAAACAGGGGCCTAGGGAGACGAAGGGGCTCACCTGTCAACACGATGAGCACCGCAACAGTGATGCTGACGGCGTCATCTATGTTGCCCATGACCGCGCTGACCCCCGCGCTCCCGCACAGGAGCAGAATGAGCGGGTTCTCGTATATGGTCTTCGCAAACTTGACGAGCAGGGGTTCAGGCGCGTCTACGGAGAACTCGTTGTAGCCGTGGGTCTGCAGGAGTTTTTGCACTCTCCTGAGTGGCAGCCCATGTGTTGCCGAAGTACCAAAGTGCGATATTGTGTCCTGGTCAAGGTCAACAGAGGGTGACAGAGCGCGAGTTCAGGTTGCGACGCACCTGTATCGAGCAATGCGCGAACCGCGCCGACGCGCTCTCCTTCTGTCCTTCCTCCCTGCGCGTCGGCAGGCGTTCATAATGCTGTTCCCGCCCCGAGAACATAGCGAGCAGCCTCCCCCCTGTCTTTTCCCAGACGCCCCTCACGCCCTCGATCTCCATCGCGGCCTTGAGTTCACCCATGGACGGGACGGCACTGCGCATGGGCGTGGACGGCATCCCGAGCGGCCCCTCGAGCGTGTGCCTCCTAAGTGTCGTGCTGTACGCGAAGTGGGCGGCCGCATCCGGAGTTGTGGGCTGGAGTTCGTGGTCCTGGCCGGGGAAGTGGGAGAAGTAGGCAGAGGCTGGCGGGGATTCGCTTCGGTACTGGGCGTACACTGGGGTGCGCGAGTTGGTTCCCGCCCCGTACGCTGCTCGTCCGGAC
>BACB01000282.1:0-25825 GCA_000338015.2 Ganoderma multipileum BCRC 37180 | reverse complement strand
ATCCGGACGAGCAGCGTATGGGGCGGGAACCAACTCGCGCGCCCCAGTGTACGCCCAGTACCGAAGCGAATCCCCGCCAGCCTCTGCCTACTTCTCCCACTTCCCCGGCCAGGACCACGAACTCCAGCCCACAACTCCGGATGCGGCCGCCCACTTCGCGTACAGCACGACACTCAGGAGGCACACGCTCGAGGGGCCGCTCGGGATGCCGTCCACGCCCATGCGCAGTGCCGTCCCGTCCATGGGTGAGCTCAAGGCCGCGATGGAGATCGAGGGCGTGAGGGGCGTCTGGGAAAAGACAGGGGGGAGGCTGCTCGCTATGTTCTCGGGGCGGGAACAGCATTATGAACGCCTGCCGACGCGCAGGGAGGAGGGGCAGAAGGAGAGTGCGTCGGCGCGGTTCGCGCATTGCTCGATACAGGTGCGCCGCAACCTGAAATCGCGCCCTGTCACCCACCCTTGACCTTGACCAGGACACAATATCGCACTTTGGTACATCTGCGACACATGGGCTGCCACTCAGGAGAGTGCAAGAGCTCCTCCAAACGCACGGTTACAACGAGTTCTCCGTGGACGCGCCCGAACCCCTGCTCGTCAAGTTTGCGAAGACCATATACGAGAACCCGCTCATTCTGCTTCTGTGCGGGAGCGCGGGGGTCAGCGCGGTCATGGGTAACATAGACGACGCCGTCAGCATTACTGTTGCGGTGCTCATCGTGTTGACAGGTGAGCCTCCTCGTCTCTTGAAGCTTCTGCTTTTCTCTTCCTCTCAGTTCGGCGAACGACTTCTCGACTTCTCTACATCAGCATATTACTGTGCTGGATTTGAGGCGGAACGAAATCCGGCCTAGACCTTTCAACGTGGTTCCTGCAAGACATGGACATCATATATTGGTGAAGATGTTCCGTAGAGGAGAGCCGAGAGGCGCGTGTCGCGAGCCAGAACTCCAGCGGAAGGTGGCTGAGACGATCGTTGCGTGACTGCCCACGCTGCTGTCGGCTTGCTGGGCCGCAATTATTCGTCCAGAATTGCGCATATCTGCTATTTCGACGGTCATATTTCCCTTTTTCGGGTCATCGGAGTGCACACTACACCCGGCTACGTCCTGGTACGGCTTCGCGTGCCGCTAACCACTCCGGGACCGCTCCCAGAGCTGCCGGACACCACTGTGTTTGACTGATTTGCAGTCATATTCCCTCCAGTCGTCCGGCCGCGTTTCCGAGGCATGCCATAACACATTTCAGGCACAGTTCCCCCCCCTTACCGATGATTCCTCCACGTACCCAAGCTGATCCTGAAGGTGTACCTTTGGGCGTTTTGGTCGTTGCCTCCGGATGGAGATGGGTTGGTTGCATTAGGCGGCGAGCAGCGATGGAGTGACGGTGATATGACGCTCAGCAGTACCAGGGATTACTAGCTAGGGTTTATGGCCGTGCACTCCACGATTTCAATGTCTCATCGAGAGGAGACAATTGGGCAGTCCTGATGCTGACACCGTTTTCGATAGTCGGATTCGTCCAAGAGCAACGGTCAGAGAAGAGTTTAGAGGCGCTCAACAAGCTCGTACCTCACCATTGCCATCTCATCCGGTGCGTCGCTCAGATAATGCAGTTCCTAGTGCGCTGAACAAGCTTACACCTTTCGCATTCACAGCGACGGCAAGCCATTGCATGTGCTCGCGAACGAGCTTGTACCCGGAGACATTGTAACCTTCACCACTGGCGATCGTGTTCCTGCGGACGTCCGGCTTATCTCCGCCGTGGACCTGGAAATAGATGAGAGCAGCCTGACTGGAGAGACGACGACGCGCAGGAAGGACATCGAGGTGTGCACCCCTACGAACGTTGCCAACGGACACGCGAACGGGTATGCGAATGGATATGCAAACGGGTACGGAGCACCTGCTGCGGAGCCCGTCGCGCTTGCGGACCGGTCGTGTATCGCGTACATGGGAACGCTTGTACGGAACGGTATGTCGAACCCACTCCGCGCTGCGTAAAATTAGCCCTCATTGTGTTTGTTTATAGGTCGCGGTGCCGGCGTGGTCATTGCGACAGGGACGCAGACTGAGTTCGGGATGATCTTCTCTATGATGCAGGAGGTCGAGGAGAAGCGGACGCCGCTGCAGCTGAGCATGGATGAGTTGGCCAAGAAGCTGTCCATGATTTCGTTTGGGATTATAGGCATCATCTGCATCCTCGGTGTCATCCAGCAGCGGTCGTGGCTCGATATGTTTACAATCGGAGGTGCGAACATGCCCAACTATCCGCCCGTCGAAACGGCTAACCGTGGATCTTGGTGAAGTACAGTGTCACTTGCTGTTGCGGCCATACCCGAAGGTCTCCCCATCGTGACGACCGTCACACTCGCGCTGGGCGTCCTGCGTATGTCACGGCGCAAGGCGATCGTGAAGAAACTGCACTCGGTCGAGGCGCTTGGCTCCATCTCGGTCATCTGCTCGGACAAGACGGGCACGCTGACGAAGAACGAACAGACGGTCACCGAGCTGTATACCGTAGACGAGACCATCCCGCTCGACCCGTCGTCGACCACGGCTCCGAACGTGCACGTCACCCCCGCGCTCCGCAAGACGCTCACGATAGGCTCGGTCTGCAACAACGCGATCCGGAACGAGGAGGGGCAGTACGTCGGCCAGTCCACGGACGTCGCGCTCCTGAACGTCCTCGCGCTCTTCAACATGGCGGACCAGCGGCACGAGTTCACGCGGACCTCAGAGCTGCCCTTCAGCTCCGAGCGCAAGTACATGGCCGTCAGCGGCGCGCATGGTAGTGCTGCCAGCGCAATGGCGGTCAACGG
Source organism: Ganoderma multipileum BCRC 37180 (assembly GCA_000338015.2). NCBI lineage: Eukaryota > Fungi > Basidiomycota > Agaricomycetes > Polyporales > Polyporaceae > Ganoderma > Ganoderma multipileum. The sequence goes on along the minus strand of BACB01000282.1, from coordinate 23,007 downwards.
CCAGCCGCGCGAGATGTACTACATCAAGGGCTCGATCGACGCGATCCTGGACCGGTGCAAGTTCTACTATGTCTCAGACGAGTCGACGCCCGCCCTCGACGCCAGTACGCGGAACGTCATCCTGTCTAAAGCGCAAGCTACAGCCGCGCGGGGTCTGCGCGTCATCGCGCTCGCATACGGGTACGGGCCGGTCGAGTCCACCCCGGCCCCCTCTGCACCATCGAGTCGCGCGGGCACCCCCAGCACGCAGCTGGACCGGGAGAAGACGAACCTGGTGTTCGCCGGGTTCCAGGCGATGCTGGACCCGCCGCGCAAGGGCGTCGCAGACGCGATTGGGTTATTGCAGAGCGGCGGGGTGCAGGTCGTGATGATCACGGGGGACGCGGAAGAGACGGCGCTATCGATCGCGCGCTCGCTCGGGCTGCGCGTGGGCGGGGCGGGGCGCACGGGGTGCCTGACGGGCCAGGCGATCGACAGGATGAGCAAGCAGCAGTTGCGGGAAGTCGTGGGCGGGGTGAGCGTGTTCGCGAGGACGACGCCGAAGCATAAGATGGCTATCGTGGAGGCGTTCCAGAGCAGGGGGGCGGTCGTGGCGATGACGGGGGATGGGGTGAACGATGCCCCGGCGCTGAAGATGGCGGATATTGGGGTGTCGATGGGCAAGAGCGGGACCGACGTCGCGAAGGAGGCAGCGGACATGATCCTCGTGGACGACAATTTCAGCACTATCCTTCCTGCTGTGGAAGAAGGTATGGTGGCGTCCGTTTGTTCAATGGTATGTTCATGAAGGCTGACGGCCGCGCTCTAGGCAAATCCATATTCCACAACATTCAAAACTTCCTCTCCTTCCAGCTCAGTACAGCCTGCGCTGCGTTGACCCTGATCACTCTGAGCACGTTCTTTGGACTAAGCAATCCCCTCAATGCAATGCAGATTCTGTTTATCAACATTCTTATGGACGGTTCGTGGCTATTCTACTTTGTCTATACAGCCTGACTAATAACTCACCGTGTAAACAGGGCCTCCAAGCCAGTCTCTTGGTGTAGATCCTGTAGACCCGCAAGTGATGCGAAGACCCCCTAGAAGGAAAGACGCGCCAATCATCAGCCAGCGCCTTGTATACCGTGTACTATTCTCCGCCTCGATGATCGTGGTCGGAACACTGTTTGTCTACATCTATGCGCTCGCGGACGACCAGGGCATGTCTCGACGAGAACAAACCATGGTGCGTCTTATGTCCAGCGGTTGAGTTCGGTGTTGCCAAGATTTAACCAACAATCTGTCCGCTGCACCCAGACATTTACATGCTTCGTATTCCTCGACCTCGTCTCTGCAGTACAGAATCGCGGACTCGGCTGCGGTCTCACGCAAAACCGGATGCTGGTTACGACGGTGTCCACGTCGTTCCTAGTCCAGCTTGCGCTCATCTACGTCCCGTTCCTGCAAAGTATCTTCCAGACCGAGGCGCTCAGCTCCTCGGACCTGTGCACGCTCTTCGCGCTGGGCGGTGTCTCGGCAGGACTTCACGAGGCGCGGCGGAGGTACGAGAGGTCGTTGAACGCAACTGTGACGTACTCTAGCTCTGTCGAGGAGCTGGCCTGATGACCTGAGGATACGGAGACATCAGACATACTATATAGAGGGCGGTAATATATCCATGTTATTTATTTTCCTGGTTGTCTCTTTGCGCGATACTCTAAAGGTCCAAGCTCAACTTCGTGGGGGCTAGAAACGAATTCCACCCGGTCCGGACCGGTCACCGTCCGGATGCCTCATACTATGATCTAACCGACTTTATCGCCCTCCAGTGCCTGGCCGCGCGCTTCCAACTTTTGGCAGGGGGGTTGCCGGTCGCCACTCATAGTACTTAGCGAGGTGTGGCCCGGGCCGGATGAGATGCGTGCTTTCAGCGTTTGTGGCGTCCACGCCGTAAGCTGTCAAACACCTCTGTCCACAACCCTCTCCCCTTGCGGCAACGATGAACGTCCGAGGACAGAGACAAATGCGGGAACAACTCGTCTATGAACCAGCACAGCGCCTCGACCACCTCCCTCGCGACGTTGAGCTTAGAGTCCTTTACCCGGTCGTCCGCTATGGACAGCCGGCGGAGAGGATGCGTGTGGAGCGTGCCCCGCGGCGGCAGGCTTGCCAGATCCACATTGTGGTCGAGGGACGGGAGAACGAGTTCCTGCAACCCCGGACAGGAGCGCGCAAGGGCATGAAGGATGAGAGGCGTGGGGGTCGGCCTTTCTGCGTGCCAGCTGGGGAAGTCCAGCTCCAGCGACCTGAGGGACGGCCACGCCTCGGCGAGCTCCGCGAATGCGTCATCATCCGCACACAGCTTGATATACCAGTCGTGCGCCCGAAGCGCGAACATCTCCAGGCTATGGAGCTGGAAAGATGGCCGCAGGAACTGGGCGAGTGGCAGCGCAGCTGTACGGCGGGAGGAGGATGCGCCGCTAAGTGAGATGTTGAGGGTCCGGGGAGTGGTGTGAGGCAGAGGTGTGACGATGGCGGCAGCGAGGCCAGGCTTGTAGATGTCTGTGCTGTGTCTACTTTCATCGAAGAGGGAAATCTCGACGCGTTCGAGCAACGGGAGCGACCACGACGCGAGTATCACGGCCAGATCGGAAGGTGCTCCGTGGATGGCGAGCACACGCAAAGATGCGGCGCTCAGAGGACAGTCCGCGGATGCGCTTTCTGCCAGGACGGATACCCGAAGGTGTGCTAGGGGAAGTCTAGTGAGGACGGCGTGGATGTCGCGGTGTGCCACAGGAGTATTGATTTGGATGGTTCGAAGGTTTTGAAACCGCGCCAGTTCGTCAACGATCCACAAGAGGGGCAAATGGGGAGAGATAGAGGTATCGATGTAGGCTTCCAGCAACGGCGCCGTGCATCCCATGCACAGGAGGATACCTTTGAGTTCTATCGAGTGGGGGCCGAACATCAGCCCTGCCACGTCGCCATCACGATGTGTCTTCGTGGTCGACTTCCATGAAAAGACGCGGAGGGATGGGAAGATTGCCTGTCCGTCGTTGCGCCCCAGTAGTGCGGCCAAGAGTCCCACCAAATTCATTTCGTGGTTCTGATCCGAACCCGAGTGGAAGGTCACTTCGCGGACTAGCTGCGCATAGCGTACGAAGCGATCCCAGCAATCAGGTTCGTTCCGCAACTCGGCGTCGATAATCTAATCATTTCCGTCAATCAGGCTCCTGGCCGATGGTTTCGTGAAGACTTACAGTCCGTACAAGCTCGCCTGGACTGATTTGTTTGCGTGCCTTCCAAGTCCAATCAAGCATAAGGAGATGCCACAAGAGGGTAGGAGTCCAAAGGGTAGACCAGAGGAGACGGAGCGCTGGAGTGGAAGATGCATGGGACAGCCGTGCACATCGAGCAAGGGCGACGCGAGCCGAGGGGTTTCGTTCGCTCATCCCCAGGTGAAGGAAGTCCAGCGTGTGCAATAGGATGTCAAAATTCAGTACAGCCATGTTATCGTTGCGATCATCCTTGTCCATTGCTATCTTGAAGATAAACTTGAAAAGCATGTGAGATTTCACGACCTGTAGAAGCATGTCAAAGTGTTCGCACACACCTTGATTGAGATCGGGGTTGATCGCGCGCTCGACCAGGAGGGAGCAAAACCGAGTGAGTCTGGATCAGTTCAGGACGACGGGGGTTTGAGGAAGGCGAGCCGCGATACGGGAAGACACATCGCCTGCGGTAGGCACCTATTCGATGGATGCCGTCATTTCGCGATTACAATATCATTAGTAGAGTACCAGCCAGTCCGTTGTAATCCACACCAGAATCCAGAGTCCGGGAGCACAACCACACAGCGAAGCCAGACGCGCTCAGACAGACACCCTGGAAGCCGCACTCCGAGTCCCGCCCGGCCTCACCTCGCTAGCCCGACGCCTTCGAGCGTAGCTGGACTGCCACCGTCCTTCTCCGCCCCTGGCCCGGTTTGCATCTCCCATACGGGCTCAGACACGGATGCGCCACCCGTCGGTACTGTCTGCAGAGCCACGACGCGGGCGGTGATGCCAACTGACTCGGGCTCATATCGTGTCGATGTGGGGCTGTCGTATGTGCCTGCTGTCGTGTTGCCAAACTGCGTGTCCTTCGAGCGCCCTGCCTTGACGGTGAATGGAAGCGTCTCGATATCGGCGGTGCGCGAGCGCATCGAGGGCGGGAAGGTGAACTGGTGGTCGAGGTGCGACTTCTGGAGCGCGACGAGGGTGATAATTGCAGTGGGATACATGCCCTGCACCGGATGTCAGCCTGCGTCAGATTCGCGGGGGGAGAGATGGCGAACGTACGGTGATTTGCTGCATGAACATGGTGACGTAAGAGAAGAACGTCCCACCGTTGAGGCTTGGAACGAGAACAATGACGTTCAGCAGCTGTCGCGGTGTGTTCGGCGGCACCGTTAGCGAACTTCTGTCAAATCTGTCGACGTTGACGGATGAGCAACGTACCATGAAGACGGTGTATATCACGCCGAAGTCCACCAGGAGCATCAGTACGTCATGCACCGCGAGGCCCGAGCTGCCTAGGTGGCGCTTCAATTCCCTCCGCTGCAGCCTATCCAAACGACATCTGGACTCAGCTGCGCTCCAGGCGAACCGCCGAATTAATAAGACGCACCACGCCTTGTACGCGACCATCGCGGTCGCCCAGATGTTCGTCGCCGCGCTCCATGAGAAGGCGAACGTGTTCACGACGGTGTGATGCTTCACCAGAATTTCGACGGGCGTGGGCAGGTGGCGGTAGTTCAAGCCAACGAACATCACGCTCCATGCAGTGAAGACGCCTGGGTAGGATGGAGATGATGATGAGGACGACAAGGCGACAAAAAAGCAGCTCAAACTCACCGACTGACCCGAGCACCCAAAACAACCCCATTACGATTACCACAGGACGAGAGCCCCAGACCGCACACACCCTCCAGCAGACCACAGCGTCGCCCAAGATGATCTTGAAAGAACAATCGAGATCAGCACAGACTGCAAGATGCCCTGATCAACGGGATAGACGTACGCATACGACGCTCGTTATGCCTTGCAATACCACCAACGGCGGACTCGAATGTCCGAATGGGAGGTGCGCGCCAGGGAGACCGGTCAAGCTTAGCGTGTTGAGGTCGTTCCAGAGCAGGCGAACATCGATCGCCCAATCAAGCGTCGAGAGCGCATACATGGCGAGTGTGGTGGCGAGCAGGATCCATCTCGGTCGTGATCGCCTGAGGCCGCGTTGGCTGTCAACGTTCGCAGCGGGGTTCAGCTTGCATGCATGGCATCCTGTAGAAGAAGTGGAGTACGCACCAAAGAATATAAGTCGAGATGATAATCAAGACCGTGAAGATAGCTTGAGTTCAAGGAAGGACATTTTTCGTGTCAGCGACCACCCGCTGGGCATGCAGAAGGAATGATTTGCTCACCGAACAACCCAGTCTCCACTGCGACGGGGAACACCCGGTCCCGCGCCAGCGTAGTCAACTGTCCCCTCAGCTTCTTCGCGCTTGCCGCGCTCAGTCCAGCTGTCGCCGTCGACGCCGCCGTTGAAGTAGAGGACATCGTAGTGGCAGGAAAACGAGACACCAAGGAGAGAGCGGACGGAATGTGGGGAGCAGGGAAGCACTGCGGGGTCTGAGCCCGAGCGTGGCGGATACTTCACTCAATCGCGTCGCGCCAGATCAGAACTTGACATGCGGGAGAACGGCGAGAGGGAAACGTAATAAGGGGTTCCAGATGCCACTGTGGGCGTCCGGGCGCGAACTCTACGCACCGCGTGCTGTTGCGGCGGGCGGAGACGAAAGCTATGAGGGCGGCGTTGATTCCCCCGGGCATTGGGACGTCATCGATGGGTTCAGCTGACGGCGTGTCGCCCGTCGCGCTGTCATCCGTCGTGTCCACAAGCCTCCATGCAGAGTGCCGCGACCAGGTCATATACACGTAGGTTCTCGCAGGCTGTGGGGCAATCTAACATGAGGGGTAAGTTCGATGCATGTGGTATATAGTTGTGATGGGAGGAATGGACGTGCGGACCTTCTTACGGGCGCTGTGGCCCAAGAACACCGGTGTTTGGGCTCTTCGCGATCTGATTGCGTGTCGCCGGCTTGCTCAGGTCTTCATCGGAGCCTGCATAACGCAGCAGAGTATGAGGTAGCCCATCGCGCCGGATATCGTGGGGACTGATGCATAGTCTTATCGTGGGGACTGATGCATACTCACGATCCGGATACACCAAGACAGGTGCTGTTGGACTCGGTGGGCAGCTAAAGGCGCATATATATGTCTATTAACCGCAGGTCACCCCCGCAAAAACCCCCAGCATGAGGATGTGGGAGTTACACACCTGAGAGCGATATCGGAGGGAGAACGCCCATGAATTCGCTGAATTGCCTAGGTGTTCTCATCCGTAACGCCTCCTTCCACGCTTGCTGCCGCTTTCTGTTACGCATGTGGTACGAAACCGACCATGACCTGCGCGTAGCGGATGTACAATATGACGAGTGCGCCATGCCTAGTCAGGGGCCTGATCAAGCGTTTTGAGAGCTAGTAGATTGATGGAAATGCAGACAGGAGGGCGAAGACGAGAATGTCTAGGCATCGTAGAAGGATGTATAGAGCTGATATTCGGCGTCGTGGGGCAAGAATGGGGGAGGCGTTGAGGCCTCGGAGGGCGGAGGTCGCGCGTTGATCAGGGCGGGATATTGTTCGAATGGGTGAGGCGCGCCGGGAGTTGCCGCTTACACATTGCGGCTCCCGGGCCGAGCGGCACAGGACAACGATGCCTTCACCATACCGCCATCGACACCTCTTCCTCGAATCCGCACACTTAAAAGCAGCCAAGCCCGTTGATCACTAGCACATGTATCTTGTTTTTCCCTCCGTCCGCGTTTGAACCTCGTATATGACACTGGTCTCGCGCCCAAACATCGAACGTTGGACACCGAAAAGGGCACGAAGACGAGCGCGAGAGTCGCCACAAATGTAAAATGAGGGTAATTCAATTCGTGCTAAGATATATGATATTGGCTTGACCACGTGCACGAAGTCCAGGCTAGTGATACATCTTCAGATAACATGCAGCACGTCCAAATACCAGGCCCTCGCCGATCTCAGTCGCCCTTCGCTTGTCACCCCGCGACGGGGTTCCGACCACGATAGGTCCGTGTCTTGCTACGCCTCCAATCCGACACGGTTTCCGACGAGTGGGCTTAGCCGGGAGGTTCCGTCCTGGCAATCTTCTCGTTCGCGCCATTTCCAGCTTACCCGCTCCGCTATGAGCTCACGGCTTACAACTCCAGGGGCCCGTCGTAGGTCTTCAAATGCCTCGTCGATCTCTTGGATCCGAGTCTGTCCCTCGAAGGTTACCCTCGGATCGCCGCCGCCTCCAGTGTCCCGAGTCTCAGAACAAGGCGAGTCCGAAAGCTGGAGCACAACCCGTAGCTTACTTACGTCGTCTAGCCTCGATAGAAACGCTGCTAGCACACTGGAGGCGGCGGGTTGGGCAGGCTCCTCCGTTGAGGTCTCGTCGCGCCTCAGGAGTTCGTCAACAGACAAGTTCAGCGTCAGGCATTGCAAGTTTGTCGTCCGGATCTGTCGGTGCGTGGTGGGTTGTGTTGCTGGTAAATCATCGCGTGTGAGCGAATGCGGGTTGGTAGATGAGGCGGTCTAGCACACGGCACCTTCAAGTTCTTCGATGGTGGCGGTGGCGATCGCTGTCATGGCCCCCATATCGAGCCGAAGATCTTCTATGTAGGCTGCTTGGACAAACAAGAGTCCAAGCATGGCCACTCCCGTAGTATCGGATAGCGTCGAGTCCTTCAACGCTATCAGCTTCATCCACGTGGGCAGGGCCAGGGAGGTACGTACTGTCCTATCGGTTTTCAAGTCAACCTTCCTCAGAAATGGGTTCGGCTGAACTGTTTTTGAGGCCTCCTTGGAATACCCTCCGATGCAGGAAGACCTTGCTACCCGCAATTCGGAAAAGGAGTTGGACGACAGGCAAAAATTGATGAATGTGCCGAAGTTTGGAAATCGATGGCCGTACAAATCTAGTCTGCTGACCCCAAAATCTGCCGAAATGGTCGACAAGAGACGAGGTGCGTCACTCTGCCAGAATATGGGGCAGTCAGCAGTATTGACCACCATGTTCTGCATGCGTGGCACCGTTTGGCACAGGAAACGGAGGTAATCTCCAAGAGGTACAGAAGAAGAGGGGCTTGTACCCAACTCTCGATTTCCCGCCAGTGGATGAGGGTTTGCCAGGGTGCCAGATAAGGTTGAGTTGGACTTCAGAACTGTCGCTGAGCGTGGACACCAATGCTGGGGGAAAGCACGTCGATAGAGGGTGACTTGAGATGAGATGTATGCAAGTGTCTATCGCATTTGGTGTAATTTCCTGGTACACCGTCTTGGGAATATCCACAACACGGATAGTCCACATGGCGTATGAGCGGTGGGTGTAGAGGCATGTGCGGAACGGGAGGGTTCGATGAGGATAATCATATCCACAGTTACATTTTATAAGTAATGCGTTCCCCGTAGCACTGTAGGCGACCGAGACTGTTCAAATAATGTGTGGCGAGTGATGCTCGAGCGAATCCTTGCCACTGCAGTGCTGTTGAGATGATCCCGTGGCGTACAATTATCCCATTACCTAGACAGCATGAGTCGCCAGCTCGAAGCCTCGATTATTGTCCTTACACTCCGTGAAACCTGATAGTACTAGCACAGTCTATTATCTTTCTGGCCAGGGATGGATTTGGCGTCGACTTACATCAATCGTTTTGCTTTCAGTGAAGACGCAGTAAGTTGCTAAGTTGAGGTGCCGAAAGAGCTGCCAGTAGGAGTCACTAATTTGTAACTTCAGATGGAGCGGTAGTGGCATGTTGCCTATCTGCCAAATCATTATCATTATAACCGTGCAGTGAAAGCAGCCTTTTCCCGATGTCCCATCTGCTCAAGTCCCATACGCTGTACACTTTTCAATGGCTACTTCTATTGCAGAGTAATTGATCAAGCTTAGAATCACGACCGTCCAAAGTTCGAGCCAATGTTGGCATAGGTAAAAGCTGCATCAGAAATCGTGGTGGTGGCGAGTACCTCCGCATTAGGCAAGCCAGACGCCAGGGGAATCACCGGCCCTAACTCCGGTCCGGTCCAGTGCGCCACAGATTCATTTGTCTTTTTGTCTGGGCCACTGGGGAGAAGTTCAGTGCAGCCGCGGAGACCGCTCGCCCAGGTGAGAATGATGCCATTCTGACATTATACAGGCATGTAATTGTAAGAGTTCTACAGCCTGATAATATGTTACAGTTTGGATGATTAGAAAAATGTCTTGCACCAATTGAACTTGGACTCAGCCTGAGAATGGCCATCAATGTGCTGGCAGACAACAGCGCCACCTATCGATTTATACATGCAAGAGTGGCGACTATCTGTACCAGTGACCAATCGGAAGACATTAAACAGGCTGAGATGTACACTGCAGAGGAACAGGTCATGGAGAGCATACAGACAGACAGGCTCGAGTTCGAATGCGAGACGAATGACTGTAGGAGGCACAGAGTTAGGGGTGACATGAGGTGGAGCATATCCATATAAGTCATGGGAACTCCGGCCCATCCACACATTCAAGCAGCATATATAGAGAACAGGCGAGCGCAGAACAAGACGCCACTTCAGCGATTGTTACAGAGTGTGCTGAACATCAGAGCACCTTTGTTCTGCCCATTCTACGAGCAGGCCTTCATGTTTTGGGTAGTGCCTAGTCATCCTTATTGTTGTGCCAATCAGATGGAGAGAACCCATGAGCCTGAGATATGTGACGCATTTCGATTAGAATGAACGCCAGGCGGCCGCGTGCATTTGTTTGGCATACCCAGAGACGCCGCTTAGTAGGGGTGGGTATGACCATTGGAAGCTTCACATCAACTCGAATGACAAGAAACTAGAATCACGAGAACTCGGCAGTACAAGCACCAGCAATAAGAAGGTGAAGATGCTCACTGAATTAGCTAACACGAAGCAGAAAAGAGTGTGGTGAGCCTGAGACTTTTGGTTGATAGGTGAAAAGCCAACTTCATGAATGTCGGGGCCTGCCGAGCTTGCGAGGCTGGCTCCAGGCTCCTAAAACCATCCGCTTGTTGGTGTCCTCGATCCCAGTATGAGAGTGAGGGTCAGACTATATACTCCCAGAGAGAACCGAGCTTAGTCACATACCGAGCTGCTGAGGTACTTGTTTTAGAAGAAATGTGGGGGTGAGGACACTAGTATCTCGGCTGCTCGGTAAGTGACTAAGCTCGGTTCTCTCCGGGAGTATATAGCCAGACCCTCGCTCTCGTACTGGGATTGAGGAGCAGATGGTTTTAGGAGCCTGGGTAGTGATCATCCCAGACACCGCATTTACCAGGAATGTTGGGGCATTGCTGGCGCCTGGGTACAGCCTGTGAGTCCAGCACCACCACCACCACCACCACCACCACGCTGCTACTCTGCTTTGTTATGTTCATCTAACGACTCATTCTCGTCTCTCATGTCTCACTATACTTTATGCTTGGCTGTATAATCGGTTTCCCTATTGCCGATGCTATTCGCTACCCTAGCCCCTATTAACACCATGCCTCCCTCGCTTCCTCCTCCCCCAGCTTGTCCGGACCTATTCGACATCATTGAGCGATCCTCCTCACCGCTGGTGTGCGAAGACCAAATTTCTGTCCTTTGTGAAGGCCTAGAGCTCACGGTCTATGGCTTGGAGCATGTGACGCCCTGCTCCGCCATCGACCACCTCTGTTGCATCCTCCATGAACTCAAGGAGAGCCCTGGCCATGACCCCGACCGTGACGCACTGCATGACACTGTCATTGTCCGCGCTGCAAACATGCTGAAGTGCTACGACTATGCCTACATTTTGCTTAGTCAGGAGCGAGTCCCCCAGCCTAGGGCGGACCTCCTGCAGAACCTCAGGCAAACCCTCCTCACAGCTAAGCCTTTCCTCAAAGTCCTCTGGAGGACCCACCCCGGGCCTGACCGTACCTGACGGGTCTTCTTCACCACTGGCAACAAAGAGCAAGTGGAGAACCTGAAGGATAAGCTGGACAAGTGCATCAAGGAGGAAAGGGGGTACGCTACCTTTGACGATTACGTCTCCAAGCCGATGGGTCCGTGGCATGTCACATATGACTTCCTTGACCTGGCCCATGCCGACGCACTTGTTGATGACCCTCCTCTTGTCAAGTTGTGCACCTACACTCCTCGCCACCCCTGCTTCATCATTCCCTCCTACGGTTACTAGGTTGCAGTCACCGGCTGCCACAACTGGTACTCGGTGCAGGGCGTCCTGGACAGATGGATCCGCAAGCTCTTTCTTCAAGACAGCTCTGACCCCATGGTCCACAGCGCTATCGAACTCGACGGCCATGTTTACACCGCTGTCCTTCCTTCCTGGGACCATGCGGTTCACGTCGCAAGCAGTCACGGCCATCTGCAGCATCATCTCACAAAGCGGCCTTACACCTGGCACATCAAGTTGGTGCCCCAGCCTGCCCCCCTCTACTGCCTCAATGGTACCGGCCTCAGTGTCAACCGCCAGCTGGTTAGTGACCTTCCCTTGCTCCCACCGGAGTTTGACCAGCTCAAGCGCGAGTTCAAGCGTACCTGCGACCAAGGCGCTGAAATGATGGGCACGCTCTTCCGCATCTCCACGCAGAATACCGAAGCCATTAACCACCTCAGCACACAGATGTCCATATGCAACTCCAACTCCACTGCCCTTGCTGTCTTGCAGTCCCTCAGCAATCAGCTCCTTGATATCAACATGTGTCTTTCGGATGCTCGTCACGATTGCAGTCAGTCTCAGCTTTTTATCCTCCAATGTGACCTGCCAAAGGAGGTCGCTGACCATTACCTCCACTGCATTCGAGAGAGCGAGCAGGAGATTGAGGAGTACACTGCACAGAAGCAACGCCTCCAGGGCAAGATTGCTGCCGTTCACTATACCATTTCCGCCTCCCTTCCTGGTCCGTCTACTGCCCCTGTGCAGCTGCCTCAACCCCAAGCGATGGTGGCTGCATCTGCCTCTGCTGTTGCTGTCTCCCAACCTTCAATTGTTGCCCCGCAGCCTCATCTGCCTTCCCGGTCCTCCTCCGCATCGGTCGAAGAAGCCATACAGGAGATAATGGTATGTCCCTCGCCTCTCTCTTTTGTTCCTTCTGCCCCTGACGGGCCACTCTCTGTTCAGCCTAGCAATGAGCTCCATGCCCGTGTTTCTGACATGGCCCCAGCTCCGGAGGCCACACCCTGTAGCGCCCTTAGGGCATTTCCTCCTTGGCCGTGCTCTTCGTCTTCTCGTCTTGCTTCCTTTACTCATAGCCCATGTCTTTCTTCTTTCTTACTCCTTTTTGTTTGTTTTCTCTATTCCTTCCCGATCGTCTCAGCCTCTTCGCCTTCCTTCTCTGCACTTACGATTAATTGTAATGGCCTTGCCAATGTCGCCAAGCAGACTGCGCTCTCTGATATGGTTGCATGTCACGAGCCTCATGTATGGGTAGCTACCGAAATGAAGTCATCCTCTCCTGTTTGTGGCCACCTCCGGGCCTCCCACTATCACACGTTTGAATCTGTAGGGCGTCTGCTTGAGCATGGGTGGGGAAGCAAGTGGGGGATCATTCTCAGCATTCACAAATCATATCACGCCCACCCTCTCCCCATTTACCCTGTGTTTCTCGGCCGCATTCTCGCCCTTGACCTCATCATTCCAATGTCGGTGGGTCACGGCTACACTCATCGTCTCGTGTCAGTGTATGCACCTTGGGACCCTGGGATTCTGACGGATGTTAAGGATTTTTGGGCTTATGTCTCCTCCCTGTACTCCACCACCCCGTATTCCTGGATGATTATTGGGGACTGCAATGTCACCCTTTCCTCTTCTGAGTCCCTCGTGCATGTTATGGCCAGTCACATTAAGCAGGATGCATACCGGTCCTGTTTGGCCGCTGCCAATGGATATGACGTCTGGCAAACACAGCAGGACACTGACGCTCGCACCTCCTATATCTGCTGTTCTTATGGAGGTTCTAGGCAGTCAATCATTGACTGTGTCGCTGTCTCCCGCTGCGGCACCCTTACGGTGGCCTGCTCAGTGCTTTGCGACTTTGTTCCTGCCACTGACCACCACCCGGTTCTTGCTTTCATAACATTGTCCATTCCCCGGCACCTTGCTGGCCAGCTACCTTTGCCTCCACCCTCGTGCCGTCCACCATTGTACCCACCCTGCTTCCAGTACCCCAGAAAGGCTGACACTCACCAGTTTACTGATTTTGCACAGCATGTCGATGCCTCCATTGCTTTGGAGCATCTCGCTGACCACCTAGTGGTGGATGACACCTCGTTTACCCAGTGCTATAGCACATTCACACGTATCTTGTGCACCTGTGGTACTGATGCCTTTGATTTACCCCAGATTCCCCGTTTCTCCACCACATGCTTGTCAAGCCCTCGTATTCGCACACTACTGGTGGAAATCAAACATATCAACCAACTTATCGGCGCTCTCCGGCAGTGTTACCTGCCACGCCTTCTCAATCACCATGGCTGGGTCCACCCCTACCTTCGAGGTTTCCATGCCCAGCCCGGGGCTCTGCCATCCTGGCACCCGCATCATGGGACGGCCTTCTTGGTCTATCTCATCTCACTCCGCAGGGTCCTTCAATGTCTTTGGTATCACATGAAGTATGATGAACTAGATCGCCGTGCCACCCATTCCTCTCGTGCACGCATTGATGCTGCATTGCTCAGTGGCTCGAGCAAATGCCTCTTTGTGCATGCACACGATATGGACAGGCCTCCTGCCACCCTTCAAACCTCCGATGACCCCCCTACCTTTGTCATGGGTCCTGCCAAGCTCAAGCAGCACACAGTTGACTACTTCACAGACCTTTTCCACTGTACACCTCGGGCAACGTCAGCCAAACCGTGGATTGACACACCATCTGTCCAGGCTATATGTGCTCGTATGGCGGACCACCCTTTCCCTTGGCCACAGACCCTTACCCTATTGGACTTATGTTTCCTCTTACGTAGGGGGAATCCATGTCCAGCACCGGGTCCTGACCTTTGGGAGAAGTGGTGTGTCCGGTCCCTCACTGATTCTAGCCTCAGCCTCGTGCTCGACCTTATCAACTATGAGGTCTTAACATCTCACTTCCCGGACAGTGTCAAACCGGCTGTCATGTCTACAATCTTCAAGCGTGGCCCTCGCACTGATCTTGCAAACTACCGGGGCATCACCTGTTCTAATCTTCTCAAGAACCTTCCCTTTGCTTGGCTCAATCACCTTCTCTCTGCTTACCTCACTGCTTACCATGTCCTTCTACAGACCCAGATTGCAATGCAACCTGGGGTCCAGGCCCGAGACCTTACATCTTTCCTCTCCCAAGTTGAGGCCTACGCCCACCGTCATAAGCAGCCGCTCTACCTCCTGCGGCGTGACCAGCATAAGGGTTTTGACCGCCTTGAACCTGAAGGGTTCTATGACAGTTACTGCGTATGGCCTTCCTGCCTCCCTTATTGACCTCGATCGTTCCGCTCAGCATAACGTCCCCTGCTGGGTCAAGACAGTCCATGGGCTGACAGCCTCCTTTGTCATATCTGGTGTCACACAGCAGGGTAGCCCCTTCTCTCCACTAAAGTCGATGCTCATGATGAGCATGGCCAATTACTGGTTACATGACGTTCTCATCCCTGACTAGTGGGTTACGTTCCAGCCCCACCAGGGTGCTCGTCGCCTGCCCCATACCCCACATAACTGCTTGAGCCTCTGCACTCAGTTCGTCGAGGCTATGGATGACTCAGTTATCCTTGCCCCATCCCTCGACGCATCCTGTGTCGCCGGCCTGCATGTTGAGCGTTTTCAGGCTGCATACGGCTGGGAAACTAACTGGCCAAAATCTCTCCTTGTTACGCTTCATGCTAACTCCCTTCCGGACATGCTGCTTATGCCTTCTGTTGACCCTGCTGCCCCGGATTCTGACTGTCTTCGTCATCATCCTGTCCAAGTGGTCACCAACCACTGTGAGTTTCTACGTATCCGCATCAATGATCCGGAAGTGCAATTTCACAAAATCCATGCCCTCATTCTTAACTTCTCCTTCCCTGCCTTGCACACACGGCTGCCCTTTACAGCTGTCCGCCGCGTCATTTCACAGTGCCTCATTTTGTGCATATGTCTGTACCTATCCTATCAGCCGCTCACCCATTCTCACACAGCTGAGCTTGATCGTCTCCTTGCTATGCGCATTCATGAATACTTCTGCTTCCTATTTCGCTTTAACTCTGCATTACTTTTTCTCCCCATCTCTCACCTCGGGTTTGGCTTTCCCTCCATCACACATCTCAATAACACTGCGGCTGTTTCTGGCCTCTTATGCAATCTCAACCACCATGTCAACACGTTCTGCACCATGGCCTGCATTATCCTCGCAGACTGGACCTGTTCTCTGAATAACTGCCGTTTCCCCCTTGAAGGTCCAACCACACGCTCCTTTGCCCGTTCACTCCATGTCCTCCCCATCAGCTGGGTAATTGCCCTTAATGTCCTCCGCTACTACAGAATTGCCATCTGCTCCACTGACCAATCCTTTTTCTTCTCGGGCAACATAGCGCTCCGCCACCTTGCCCGCATCTTTTCAGCTCACCTGCAGGCACCCACATCTCTCGCTGTCACCAATCTCGAATGTGCCCATCTCACCCACCTCTCTCAAGTCGCGACATGGTCAAGCCTGTCTCTTTTCCCAGGCCCCTTAGTGCTCAACCCCGTTCCCCATATTCCTGCCGCCCTTCACCCGTACTCCGCCCGTCATGACTGGCACGATTTTTAATAGTGGCTGTCCAGCCTTTCTCTTCCAGCCGTCACCAACGTGGCTGTGGGCATTGGTCATAACCCTTCTGGCACCTCTCTAGCGCTACAGGCCCCCGATAGCACTTAGTGGCTGTTGGCTGTCCCTCCCTCCATCTGCCAAAGTATGGCTGAATCCACCATTCTCACAGCCCTTTGCATTTCCCCTTCCCCTCACCTCGCTGACCAGGGCATTCTAGCTTCGGACGCGTCTGCAGCGGGCCATACTCCACCACACGTTACCTTTGCTGCTGCCACATCCCACTCCTCGGTCGTCCTCACTATCTCCCCCCTCGACCGTGTCGTTTCCAGCCTCCATGGGGAGGTTTACAGGCTCATTGTCGCAGCCCTTATTCATCTTAGCAACCCCGTGACACCCCCAACTGCCCATCCTCTGCTCTACACTGACCATCTCAATTCTGTTCGCTTCCTCAATGCCCCCACACCCTTAGCACCTTCCTTCGCTCCACCGCTCAACCCCACTCTTTCCCTTTATCGGTAGTTCCTTGACATTTTTCGCTGCATGCCCAACCCTCCTGTCCTCACCTACACTCCAGCCCATACCTCCGACATGACCCAATCAGCCTGCACCAACCGGCTTGTCAACCGCCTGGCTTTCTCCACGCATTCCCTTGGCCGCCCCCTACTCTCCCTTCTGCTACCTACCTTCTATTTTCCCTCTTACGTTTTACATGTCCCCACGCTTGGTTACGTCCTTCTGTCCTCCCTTCTATCTGTCCTTGATGACCTCCTTACCTGCCCCCAGCTCTCTGACCCGTCCGTATGCCCTAACTCTGTTCTTTTCTGTCCTCTCTATGACACCCATCCTCTGCCACCTCATCCTTACACCTGCACTTCTTCTGCCTATTCCACACTCGTCCAACTCTACTCACATTCCTCCCAGCTGGATGGTGCGTTCACTCGTTACCGTCGATTTGGTAATGTGACTCCCACATGCCACTTTGGTTGTGATGCCCTGGAGACGCCATCAGGAAAAACCCTCCGGGCCAACTAGTGCTACTGCAGCTAGCCTCACCCAAATTATTGCTAATCTTTGTAACGGAATTGCGTTAGCAAAATGTACTGCAATGTTATTACTCATTTTTACGTAGGACCAAGTGGCCGTTGTAACAGCTACTAATAGTTGGATATTTCCGGCCTCTAGCATTCATGAAGGTGGCAAAAGGGATCATCACAGAAATGATATAAACACATTATTGATAATGAAATGCGCATAAAGATCATACAGGGTTCATGCAGGTGGGCTCGGACTTGCGTATAATACATGAGGATGCAGGATGCAGATGATGGATAAGCAAGACTAGGGTGAAGGAATACATGAAATAAGACTAAATGTACGAGGCTGGGGTCCCTAGACACCCCCATATGCAAGCATGTCCGCATGGAAGTGGTGCCGGACCTTCGCGACCAAGCTCACATTGTTTGTGAGGGGTCGCACGCAGATTGCGCCAGCCGTGGGCCCGAGCACGCTGAGGATGTTAGGAGGGACCGCAAGGGGGCGGATGGACCGCAGCAGAGGAAGAGGAAGTTTAGGGGCTCGTCCGTCATCTGGACAGCACATAGCTCGAGCTCAGCAATGGCGTGATATGCCTGCTTCACGAGGTGGTTGGGACTGTTGAGGATCTCGTGATAGAGAACGAAGAAGTTGAGTGCAAGACTGAAATGGATGGGTTGGGCGGGAGGAAGCTAGTGACAATGACGTTGGAGGGAGTCCCAGAGGCCGCGAGCAACTTGTCAGTGCTCTCTTTCCATTCGTGGCTGGTTGCAAGCGAGGTGGGATAACAATTGCAGTCGCTCCTCCTGAGGACATGCCGGACGATAAGCGAATAACAATCAGATAGCGTGGCGAAATGTCGACTCACATCTTGTAGTAAAATACCTCGGACTCAGCAGAGGCGAGCGAAGGAGTGAGGTGCTTGTCGAGAACGTCAAGGATGTCCTCGCAGAAAGAGCTAACTGCAGAAACTCACTGAGACTGAGCGGGTCGAGTAATAAGGGCAGAGGGGGGAAATGCAGCGGAGGAGCGCAAGCTGGTAGGCTCACATTTGAGTAAAGAAAACATACCAAGATTTCACAGTTCCCATCATTCTCCTTGTTGCCTTCCATTCCTCTTGGTCCTCCTCAGCCTCGGCCACCTCCTCTGTCTACTTCTGCCTCTGAGCCCAAGGCCGCGTGTTCAAATCGGCAGTATTGAGTTTGGGAAGGTCGATTGGAAGCGGCAAAATGCGGGAAAGAAACACAGGAGAAGAGCGGAGAAAGAGGTCCACCAGAGGCGAGCGTGGGAGATACGAGCACGGGAGACAAGCACAGGAGGGCAGCTGCAGGAACAGGCTTACGGCTGAGAACAGGCCAGATGGGAGTTGCCAAACGTTGAACGTTGTGTGCTGGCAGGCATACATGCTTTCAGCGCCTAACAATAGGCGCCTCTTGCCCACCATGTCATTCCAACGTCGTCCGATTGTTTCTTTATTCTCCCCGTCATTCGCTCTCCCCTCTGCTCTTCTTCTCCCTTGAGCCTTGCCAGTCCCTCACTGTTCCTCACGGTTTCCCCTTGTGAGCCCGACCCCAAGCCTAGCCACATCGATGCAGACATGCCTGACCCTGCTGCTGCTAAGGTGAGTACTTTCCCTGCCAGACCGCGTTTCCCCAATGCTTCCCGACCGAATCAAGCCTCACGTGCATGCCCCACAAACCTCTCTCTATTGCCACATGTCCGAACTTGTGTTTAGTGCAGGGTGCCCGACCTATCTGCAGCCTCCGCCAACTCACAACGGCAGCTTCATGGATTCCTGGGCATTCTCTGCGATGATCGTCCATTCTTCTCTGGTCTCCCTGCTGCCCTCACCCTCCTACTCCTCATACGGCACATACACGGAACACCAACGCAGCAGCAGCAGCGTGTCAATTGGCTCGTGGCCCTTTCGAACGCATACGCGAACCCAGTTACGGCATGGGGCTCATGGACTCAAGCAGGCAGACCTTGAAGTAGACGCACATTTGGTAAGTTCTCCCTCTTGTACGCTAGCAGCTCCACAAGCTTCCGTGTCTCCACGATAGGCCTTCCATTGCCCCCAGCACAAATGCACCCATCTCCGCCGAAAAACAAGACCGCGGTTCCTTCAAGGGGAGGTGCAGAGCTGTGGCAGGCTCCAGGTCAGGCGAGCACGGGATTGACATGGCAGGAACAAGAGCAAGATGTGCTTGCTCGTGTACACCTGGGAATGCGGTAAGTCTTTATCCTTCAGTGTGGTATCACACTGCTCAATGTCATCCATCATCCTCCTGCCAGTGTTCCAGGTGCGCAGATGGGCATGTCCAACGTAAAGTCTCGCACTACCACTACTTGACCAAAGACGCAATTCCACCAGCAGTGGCAATGTGATGGTATGTGTGTAACTTGCCTTCATCTGTCTATAGTATGTCTTACTCCTTCCCCAGCTCCACGAACCTGTGTTACGGCTTTGGTTTCAATGGTAAGTCTCGCCATTTTTATTGTTCGAGAATTCTGCTTGTTTATCTCCAGCCCTTATTAGGCATGTGAGCTTATGTTGTCACTAGTATACTTTGCATGTAGCAGTACTTCAATGAAATCTTTTTGCTGTCTTTTCTGTTGTGTGTTTGTGTCACTTCCGGATGCTTTGTGCTGTGATTAAGGTGTTTATTGTGGTAACTCTCTGTTAATTTGTTGCTAGTTCTATGCTAAATACTTGTATTCTGCGCTACCTAGTAAAGGGACCTCTGTAGCATAGCAGTAGCTTGCAAGAATTAGCGCATGGATAGAATTACTGCTAGCTGTCAATAGTAAGTGATGATGAGCAATAGCTACTGAAAATAGGCTAAGAGGGTTTTTCCTGATGGCCTCATCACCTCTTCATTTCCTGCCCCCATTTCGCTAGCATTCGCGATGAAACCTGCGCAGCGGTTACTCGTGACACGTCCTCACTGTTGAATGCAGCGGAAACCCCACTCCCTTGGGATGCGATCCTCGATACTGCATGCTCGCTTTTCACTGACAATCACAATGTCTGGCCACAATTCCTCTCCCATTACTATTATGGCACAATACCCCTGCTTCCTGCCGTACCCGCCACGTCCGGGGCTGAAACCACTGTTCACCATAGGGTCCAGGAGTCCGGTCCAAAGACCAATTGAAGACCGGTCTTTAACCAGAACTGGACTGCAAAGGACCGGACCACAAGGTCAGTCTTGATCAGTCCTGTTTCGGTTTCGGTCTCGGTCTTTTTAGATCGGATCCTAAAAAGGACTGCCAAGGACCGGTCAAGACCGGTCCCGGACCGGCTCCCAAAAGTGGCCAAAAGCAGTCCTCGGATGGCCTATTTTGGGTCCTACTAGCAGATCCCCGTGCCTACGGCATGAAGATGGGGAGCCTGAGCGGCCGCGAATTCATGCCTCTTGACGGAGGTGGCGCGCATCGGGCAGGCTATCGCCCGCCCTCAACGCGCCTCATCCTGGTTTACACTGTCTCACCACTTAGATTATCCCCTCTAACACTGCAGAATATTACATGAGCATCCCTGGGCGACCTGCCGGGAAGCGTTCTAGCTCAAAAAATTATCCAAAGGATAAGTTTGCATAACACTCACTCTAATTGGATACATAATCACTCTTTCCATTTGAGCAAAAAGCATTTCTGTGCCTATGTCCCGGATATGGGAGCCAACTCGGAAGAACTGGATGCGGCACGCATCGGGCGGGCTATCGCCCACCCTCAACGCGCTGCACCCCCGCTTCTTGAACTGTTTCAAATATAGCCGTATATATTACCTTACCCCCAAAGGCAAAAGAGAGCTTTCTGGAACAGCGAATAGCCCCATACAAATGCGTAGAATTTGAACCTACCTTCCCGTACACCAGACACTGGCACTGATTAGACTCGGACATAATATGCAAGCTGTACCCGGGGCTTGATGTGTTGGCCGGGTCGTGCATGTCCTTTACATCAGGGAAAACCCCAAATCCTATTCAGCTATATTTACCAATAATTCGGGGGATTAGAGCGTTAGTCTAATTCGCTTAGTCCCCAGCTAATAAGTTCACAATAGAACCCTTACTACAGATTAGCACTTTGGAGCAACAGTCAATTATTGGCACACTTTCGAGGTACGTGAGCACAGCGAGATTATCATTGCTACTCAACAGCTATACATACTACATGACTACACAGCCAGCGAACAATACCAAGAGTAACGTCTACACCTGGCCAAGTGGCGACAGTGAAAGGGGCATGGATGACAGCCTTGTAGAATACCAAAATAATAATGCGACGTACCTATGATAGCTATTCCGCCATGGCCAGCGTGCCGCTACCTGCGGCGGCACCTGCCGCAACACTGGCAACCACCTCCGCGGCCACAGACCCGACCGGGGCCAAGAAGCATGGCCAATGCCGGCACCCCCACCCAATGCCGACGCCCGAGCACTGACCGAACGCAGGAGTAAAGACGCAGACGCACCGGTGCCCAATCCCAATGTAAATCCTCCTGGTTTTCGAAGGACAGAGCCTGGATGGCTGCTGCTTTAACCCGCCAGGTTCATGCGTGCGAAGCTGTCTCGATCCGGACTCCTGCTATGCACAGCCGATGTTAGTACAACGAACTCCAGATGGGGACAATTGAAGGGTGGAGCAACGCACATCCGGAGGCCGAGGAACGCGACAGTCATCAATGAGAACTCACCTGCGCTGACAAATGGCAAAGGGAGCCTCACAAGAGGATATGGGCCGAACTTTAAAGTGTAGAGGGCCGGCCCGGGGACAGAGGCAGGACCAGGAGGAGTGGGGCCAGGGGAAGGCTGATGTGTCGCACACGTTGGTGGCCCGAGAAATGCATTGTAAAGTAATAGACTCACTAGCGATGCTGAACAGCTTGCATTATATTCCATCCTTGCAATTACCACGCAACCAATACCGTGAGCGGGCGTGAGGTCCCAATACCGCACCTATGAGATTAATCTGAGGCGATAAAAATTTTCAACGCAAGAATTCCATACCTATATCATCGAGGACAATGCAATAAAGCACAGAACATCACCTACAACTGTTACCAATGGCGATGAAGTTGATCGGAGGACAGAAGATGGTAGAGGAGAGGAGCTGGACCCGTCGTCTGGTCGTCGTCGTAGGTCAAGCCATCGTGATACGCGCCTAATGACCCCTGCGCGGCTTGGTACCCACAATAGGCGTCTAATATCCGGTCCCTCCTCCCGTCCAAGTCTCTTCGGAAGCGCGCGGCTGCCGTCCGTCTCAAATCATGTCCATGGCACTGTATCTTGCCCTTTCACGGCTTCATATCTATCTCTCCTAGGACAGCAGCGAGTAAGACATCATTTAATACTGTATCCAAATACGAAGTGTCCGATACTTGTGATAGCATGTGTTATGGCTATTATTGGGGCATTACCACTAACTTAGTCCTAATTCGCATTTGGGGCTTTTCCTGATGTATACCTGAGAAGACCACAGATCAATTTATGACCTTAGCTCTCGAAAATTCACGCACAGGCAGGGGAGGATGAACCTGGGATGAACCCAGGACGCCATGCCATAGTTCTAGACATTTCGCTGCCCCTGGCGCCAAAGTCCGGTCGTGACCGGACCGCTGGCTTCGGTCCGAAGCACCTACCGCCTCTGCCTGTACTTGTGGTGCCTCCTACCCTTAGTTCCCTCTCTAGCATGATTTAAATTCCCAGTAATGTAACATAACATAACTTACATACAACTGTAGAAGAATTAGGGCTGGAAGGGGGCCACAGAGCGAGAGAATGAGGGAAAACGTGCCACGGTCTCCCAAAACGGGTAATTGCCTTTTTGGGTCTGATAGCCGTCCAGAGGATTTACTATGAAAGATATGAGACAAATCAACAACATTTATAACAGTTGTTAACAAGTTGTTAATTGTAGATTACAAATGCTTATTATGGTCGCCTTTAAGCGTTATTATTACACTATAAATATTGATAATGGCTATCCGGCTGTGGTCTTAACCGGTCATAACCAGTCTCAACCAGTCAGGACCGGTTAAGACCGCAATTCGGTCAGGACCGGTCAGGACCAAGGACTGGACC